>JAAAKL020016249.1:0-11115 GCA_010016065.2 Carybdea cf. marsupialis auct. non (Linnaeus, 1758)
GCCAGAATATGGCGAGAAATAATTGAGAAAGGGCGTCGGCACCCTTCTGGCAATTAATTGCAAAGAGACACTGGGATACCTGACTTTTTTGGACATAACATATTAAATCACGGTACTAATTTTGCGAGACATGTAAGAAATATGACTAAAGATTTCAGTGTGTCGGATTAAACGTTACCCTCATCAGTTGGTTTACAGTAACACATGTGTTGCAACATGTGCATCAGAAATACACTTTCTTATCCGATGCTTTTCTTCAATGTCATAGAATGTGAAGGTATGCAAACTGACGTCTTTCCCTAGAAGAAAAAATAAATGGCTTCAACGTGAACGAAAAGTAACAGACGTGTCAAAGACTGATGAACTAACAACAGTGTATAAGTACAACAAAAAGGAGAAAATACTACACGAACTAGATAAAAGGTTTCAAATTTAAACCATATATATGTTTGTTTTTTTCTACTTTACCATTCACCGGGGACAAAAGAAACAGGCCTGTTCCACAAAATTGAACCACACTACCAGTGTTTAATATTGTACAATTCTTTTTGCCATTGAAACGATGATAAAGTTGGGAGTATTAACAAAAAGTTAGGTTTCTAGCTATGAGTAGTCAAAATGCATTTAAAAAAGAACCTCAGGTGAGCAAAAAAGGCCCTATCAGCCTTATCTTAATAACCTTACTGATTCGGTTGAGTTTCCCGGTTTGCATGTACTTGACTGCTGACTTTCTCTGTTCACCATTTCATGTCACCTATTTCTTCTATGGATGGTACAGGATCCATGCAGAGTTTATCAATGTGGTTAAAAGATGATCTATCAAACGTTAGTTTACCATGAATGGTCTAACATGAAAGAACTTCTCTTCCAAGTTTCTCTTTGCTGAGAAACAGTTTTCCACGAATTCCAACTTTGGTTGTCTAATGCCGTAAGGCAGGGCAGGGACTTTGCCGTATAGTAAAATTTAAGCTCACTCACCTACCTTAATATGTTTAGACTGTATTTATGTGTTTACTTTTGTAACTGGATATCAAGAAAATGCATGATAGCTCTTGTTGCTACATTACAACTCTTCCTCTCCTATCATTATACGTCCAATTATTATCTTAGTGTACTTATGAATTAAAAAGTAAAGTGTCGTGTTTTCGTTAAACTTTGACAAATAAGGCCCTGTTGGGAACAGCTATGAATTCCTCAAATGCTATGAAGAATTTCACCTACTATGCCTACCACTGAGTAATTGTTTTTAAAGGCGTATCCAAATCGATCTGCTAAAACCGTTTGCTATCTCTCAGTAATGGCCTGCTGAGGTTCATATCATTTTCTTACACAAAAGAGATTCCTTCAACCTAAGGACATAGTAGCGATTTTAAATCTCATCTTGCAGAATGGTTCAGGCGCATACATTTACTGATAGATTCTGCCCCGATGTTGTATTTTCAATCAACTTACAACTTGTAAAAATGGAGAAAATGAAGAAGTGATTGGCTGCCACTAGTACTCGTTAAGACGGTGGCAAAGTACAAAGGCGCTGTTACTTACAAGGATATAAAATGAAGGATCATTCCTAAGAACAGAAACGCAACATTAATCTATGATTAGGAAAGTGCATGATCGACAGACAGACATCGAAAGACTCGTGTTACAATTTCTGTTTTTCTCTCGCACAGGTTACATATTAAATGAACATGTTTTTATGTATTCGATAGCGCAATTTAATAATCCTCAACACGCCAAGTTCCCCCGCTGCTTTATAGCAGACACTTTGCTGTGATCTGTCACTAGTAAAATACATTCACAAAATAATTGTACCATACACAATTTATTTTTCGTACCATAAAGCGACTCCTTGAATAGACAGGGCACTAATTTCTTGCTGTCTTGCAATCGGCCCGTTCTAATTTTTGCTATTAGTTGAATTTGTCATTGGCTTCTTCTTCCAAGAAAAGCTCATGTTACCTTTTGTTTTGAACTGCTGTGATTTCTGGAGATATTTCATGGGTGCGTATATGTCAAATAGGGCTGAATATTGATAACTAGAGTCATTTTGTCCCGTTATGGCCAAAAATGGCCTCCGTTTTGATTTTGTGGCGAAAGTAAGATCGATCTTTAAACATCATCCCCTTAACAACCCAGTCTCAAACCTTACAGATGAAAAGTAAGGCGGCATTGACACATTGGCATTTGTTCACATCTTCAAGAGATAAGATACGTTTTGTTGTCACCTGGTGTGGTTGTGCAATACTTGTCAAAGACAAAGAAGTGCATCTCCTAGAGGTTGGTTACTCTATCATTTGCAAGTCAGTCTATTATACATCAAGATAATCGGAAGAAAACTGAACCACACCTAAAAGTTTATCGCACGGGAAATCCATCAGTGACGTAGTTATCATCTGCATACTTGCCAAAACTTGCTGGTTCGAAGGCTAACATTTTTGACAATTTCTGCCTATTTTAAGAGTTAAGTGATTTAATGCCTTTAACTTGGTGAGACTCAAGATAACAAATGTCCTCGTGTGAATTTTCAAAGACGCGAAATAGTCAATAGACAAGTGAAATATGCCTTAATAATAAACTCTAAGATAAGTATATAGATGTAGCACGTTACTGAGTTAGGATTAGGTTATCAATGTGTAAGAGATGGATGGGGAGTAGTATCTAATTCTTTATGCACCATCCACAAGCTATCAGAAAAATTCTGCGCCCGTCCGTGACTTTATCTGCCATCATCTACGAGCCTTCAGGGTTTGAACAATATTTCTTATTTCTGCAAAAACATCGGCTGTTATCCAATACCTACCAGAGGAAACTGATGTTAGGTATGCAGATTTGAACTGTTGACTCAGAGTCTGTGTATTTTGATGCCTTCGCCTCCTTCCCCTTGTTTTAATGAGAGCTATGAACATAAATGTACGATGTGGAAGACTTGAGAATCTGCACCCTCCTGAAGCTTGGCAAACATTTGGGGCGCAGAGGGAAAATGATGAAACAATGGAAATGAAACTCCTTTTATTACAAACGTACTATAGTAAATAAATTGTATAATAAAGTATAATTATTATAACGCACTTGTACTAAACGTCAAATATCGAACACACTGTTAACAAGCCTGGTTCGTAATTTTTAGGGCAAATCTAACTTTTTTCTGGTAAATTGAGCAAGACTAAGGGAACCCAGGAAAAATTTGTATGTACTTTTATGGCAACGATAGTTCCTTTTTCTTTTCTATTATATTTCTATTTCTCTTGAGTTCACCTCGCTTCTAACGCTTATTTTCACAAGGGACCACATTGATATTAAAGGTAACAATAAGAATAAATTAAATCTCATAATAATATAATAAAATAAAAAAGCATTAAAGATTTATAAATAAATTAAACATCCAATGAATACATGAAGTATCTTATAAATACATTAAATACCCTATAGACAATATTTTTTGGTTTGATCAAACGACATATGATATAAGAGCTTACAAAACAATGTTTTGAGTCATGTGCTAAGGATATAGGACAAAGGGCAAGTTTGCTCTCGTAGTTTTTTTCCCCTTTTAACTGCTTTTACATTGATTTTCTTATTATGTTACGATTTAAGAGTTAGTGCCTCAGCTGTACGGTTGTAATGATGATATATAATTTGATGCAATATTCATTCCTTACTTTAATGACCAAACGCTACAATGTTTTAAACCTAACCTGTGATCGTAACGCAATGCCTGTCCAAACCTCGTGCATTCTACGGACGTCATCAAGTTATATTTTTACAGGAACTGACGTAAAGTTAATTAAAGTGTGGCATTTCGGAGAACGGAGAATTTATCTTATAATATTATTAAAATGTTTGAGATCATCGTAGAGATGTTCCAGTCACAAGTGTGAAAATTTCTTATACTTGTGGCTTATCGTTCCTTGAGTATTGAAATATTCAGTGTTGCCATTATTTTTGCAAGATACCATGTAGATTTAAGTTGCCAGAAAACTTTAAACTCAGTACACTTAAACCAATAAATGTATTCTCGATAGGAAGGGTAAAGAAATGTTAAGTGTTGTTTGTTTGCATCTGTGCTTTTCAATTGAGGTAAACGAATTTTAGGAAAGTAATTTTGAAAAAAAAAATTTGAAGCATACTTATAGAATCTTTGTGAGTTTAACGACAATACGAAACAAAGGTAATAGAAATTGTTAAACAAAGGTCTTACAAATCGAGAGAAATATTGACATTTCGTAAAATACGTGTGAAAAGTTTGTCGATGGTACAAAATAATAAAATAGGGAATTCATTTTGTACTTGTATCGTTTTTCGTCTGACACTCCTTAGAGTACAAAATCGTCAGGACACTGATTGGTCAAAAAAGCAACACAAACACCAATCTGTCATTTAGCGTTCTAATTGACTATTTGGAAAACACAGCTAGGAAAACATTTAATTGATTCTCTTTTCAATTGATATTCTGACGATTTTGTACCCTGAGGTGCGTCAGACGAAGATGCTCTTAAGTACAAAATGAATTTGCTATTTCGTGCAGCTTTAAAGTACGTCTGTCAATGTATTTGTTAGAAATGCTTATCCTCACTTTTGAAATATGAAATTAGCCACAGTTTTTTTTCTTCTTTTGTTACATTCAGAACAATGTTAACTATTAGGTTTTAGATATGCAGCAAATCTGCGAAAGATACATTTTCTTTTGAACACGTACATATTTGACAGTAGATATTTGTCATGTCTTGAGTCGAGGAATGACAAACATCTAGCATCAATGACATCAAGTGAGTCGACAAGCATCAGAATATTTAGCTCGTATATATCTATTGATTTTGAACGATATAATAGAAGCACGATAACAAACTATGTAGTCTAATCAAAGAGCCTCCATCTGTTTTCAATTTTCTTTAGAGGAGGAAAAGGGACAAGATGGAGTAACTGATTGAATAACCGTAACCCAGTGACTCTCAATCAACATCTACGGTTCGGGTTTGGTATATAGGTGCTACCGATTGGCTCCTAAGATCTATAACTTTATTTTGTTACCTTCGGGGATAAAGAAATGTGTGTTGCAGTCAGCGACAAAACGTTATATGATTACATTACAAACAGAAAACTACAGGAACTGTTCATGCGTCAGCCATTATAATTTGCAACATATTTGGTAGATTAAAAACAGATGCTGCTTTAATTGTTCCCTTGTAGCTCATAAGATTCGAAGTTTTTATTAATCTGATTGTTTGTTATGTTAAATATCAAGGGAAAGCACTAGTTTCTTCATTTACACATGAGATCAATATTAATTTCAAGTAGGATAATAAACGGTGAGAGAAATTGTTGGTTAATTTATACGGGTGCCAAAATATGTGAGTGACTAGCAAGGGATGCAAACACAAAAATGCACCAAATTATTGGGGCAAGGTGATATTTAACATAGCTTTTGATATGCTTAAGTTAACTTGCTTAGATAGTAGGGACATGAACTTACAACTCATAAAATCTGCTTAGAAATCTAGAAAAAAAAGCACAGAATCATTTCAGTAAAAGAACAGAAAAGTTACTGTTGAGAAAGGGCACACCGGGACAGGACCAACAAACATCCAATAACTAGAGCTAGGGTGTGAAAGAGTAGAACTGAATTTTGGGGCCCAAAATGTAATAGTAGCGGGATGATTTAGCTGTTATAAAAAGCATTATGTTTCTCATCAAATCTTGGAAGTTTTGATAAAAAGACGAAAGGAGTTAGGATGCTACTACGATGGGTCACTTCTGCTGAATATCAGTATTAATTTGAATTGTGCCGTAGTGGCATGAAGCAACTGATTATAATTGGACATATATTTTCTTTCGTAACCAAACAGATAATCGCATTACAGATTAAATATAAATAAAAAATATAGCGACAATCCAATATAATAAGCA
This sequence comes from Carybdea cf. marsupialis auct. non (Linnaeus, 1758), assembly GCA_010016065.2. Taxonomy (NCBI): domain Eukaryota; kingdom Metazoa; phylum Cnidaria; class Cubozoa; order Carybdeida; family Carybdeidae; genus Carybdea; species Carybdea cf. marsupialis auct. non (Linnaeus, 1758). The sequence goes on from JAAAKL020016249.1 coordinate 5,905, forward strand.
AGAATGTGTATGTGTGTGAGAGTGTGTGCGTGTGTGTGTGTAAGCGGAATTTCGTCTATCATTATGAAGCTTTGTGAGGACACTCACCTGGACTAGGGGCAGGCTATTATCGGGTTCGCTACTTCAGAGGCCGCTGGTGGCCAAAAGGGGGTGAAAAGTGCATTCCCAGACTTTCGGGATGTGTCTTATGAGTGTATTCCAAGTGTAATCTCCACCTTGCAATTTACGTATATCTACTGTGTGCAAATTGCATTAGAAGCGTCTTAGAAGCGTATTCCAAGCTGATGTCCTTTGACAAGAACTCAAGCATAACTATTGCTATGTTATTAAAGACTTTCAAGTTCATTAGCAGTCTGCGAGAGAAAGTCTAGAGCAATGTCTGTATCTTGTCTGTTGTCACCGCAGCATTCTTGCACATACAGACAACAATATTTGCAGGCCTGAGCTTCCCGGGCAGTGGCGGAACATTCAACTAGTATAAAGAATAATTTTGGAAATCTAAATATGGAAGCTTGAAAATGTGCTACTGACGAGAGATACAACGTGAAGTTTGCCAGCTGAAGGTGCGTTAACTAGGTGATGTCGATACAATAAATCCTTCGTTAATAGCCGTTGATAAGAGGTGAGTAAGATAATCAATGGCTGTAATTCCAGGGACTAACCACTGATCTCTAAAAAAGACTGTATCGAGCTTCCCATGCTAGTCCCAAAAAGTTAAAATGGCGCGGGAAGGGTATTAGGCAGTGCTACCTAATATTGTTTATAAGCATATTTACTTGGAACTAATAGTGTTTAACGACTGACCTCGCTTTGAGACGGAAGATGCTCGATCCAGTCTTTTGGATATCAGTGGCCCTAATATAAAAAATGCCAGCAGGGCGGCTGTCTGAGTCAATTAACGGATCTTGCTGATATTTAAAAAGTAAATGATTTTTCTTTACCGCGTGAAATCAAAAAATTTGTATGATGTGTTGACACTGAGTCAGGAAGATATCAACAACTACTTAGACAGTTTTTAAAAGACTAAACTTACATTACTATTGCAGCACCATTCAGTCAGCTGTTCTTATTCGAAGATTCAATTTTTGTGCGACATGGAGTATAAAAGCTTTGGTTCGTGAAATTGATGGATTTCAACGCTAGAGTAGAATGGTGTGAAAGTCAGAAGACTCGATATTTCAACTCTCTGACTACACATCTATCAAACCGTATTACTCCTGCTTACAATCCAATGTTTCACAGACTAGCCGATTTTTTAACTTAGCCTATTTTAACTCAGATATTTTTGAGTACTCAGTGCGAGACACCTGAGCCTTCTATCAACAAATGATGTATTAAGACAGAAAATTAAAAGCCCATTATTTGAGGGAGAAGTCTATGTATCAACGTCCATCTCGAAGGGCACGCTCCTTCGCTCTTTTGTTACTAGAACGGAACACTAAAATCTTGTTTTCCGCCACTGCGCCCAAGTTTCCGTTTCGCTACCTTATCTTGCGACCACAGCGACTGTCTCTTTAACTGATATAGTGGAATGTGTGTTCAGTTGTAACAAAGGGATGACTCGAAGAAACCGTCCCACCGTCACATTATTACAATATGTCTTGACCACTCTCTGTTAAAGCAACTCACAAGAAACCATCTAATGATAGCATACGTTCTAAACATTATAGATTTCGTAAATTTTTTCTGATCTTGAACAAAACAGGACTTTTAAAGGATTAAACTGGTATTGGAAGTTTGATGGTAAGTATATACTGTTTTGTTTTCAATAAAGAAAGCATGCAAATCACATGTTGAAAGGATCGAGGCCTCATTAAATTATATAATAGCTTGAGAGAGGCCGTACAGCAGCCTTGTAAATGCTATTTACACGCCAAAACACTTGGCGATGTTATTTTCGGGGGTCTTATCTTCAATTGGTTTTTATATTTAACCACATTTAAACTAAACTTAGGCTTCCTTTAGTAGAGAGAACGGTTTTCCTATACGTTGAGGTTTAAATCTTTGATGTCCATTCACAAGAATCTTGCTTTTACAGAGATGGAAACGTATTCAAGAATATGTGTTATTTATTTTAAATATTTTAGAGTTTACATATTTAGTGCATCAAATTCTCTAAAGTTTAGCTTGAAAACTATTGGCTTCGTTTAGCACGTCAAACTAGTATCGATCTGTATAATTTCAGGTGCTGCTACTATTTTCGGAGCATTGAAGACGTTATGCATCCTCAGACTCCATCTTGGCTAGTAATTTTTGGTGTATATTTCAATTTCTGCTGTGCTAGTGCTCTCGGTAAGTAACCCGTTTGGTGATTGAACCTTTTTCTACTCACTCTGTTTATGCACGATAAGATTCTAAGAGACACTTGGTATTCGTTAGCTGTGCGATTAGTACAACGAAAACTTACGATAACATAGAAAATATAAATAGATTGTACTTTTGTATGGTGCTTTAGTATCAATAGCAGAGCTGAACACATATTGAAACTGTTTCATGCATACCGTCGACTCTATAATTGTTCTGTTCGAATAATAGTCATCTCGTGATTTTCGAGCAGTCAAAATTCCGTTTGGTCTTACTGGGGTTTAAAAAACTCCTGTCGTCCCGGCTGCCACTAAATATCGTATTCCAAAGATGATATACTCTGTTATTGTCGAGCATGACTAAATGTAAATAGAATCCTTCAATATCGACCCCTAACAAATAGTAAAGATCAACATATATTTCAGGGGTTGTTCCTTACATCCAATTTGACGGCACGTAAAACATGCAGTATTGGGGAAATCATCAGTTTCTCATCGCTTTCGACTGATTTCCAATGATCAGTCAGCAAAAATTAAGTTTATCACAATTTCAAACTCTCTGACCAGTGTTCAGTTTAAAAAAGTTTACAAAATATGATGTTTTTCTTACTAAAACTGATTGATTATCGATAGTTCATAATAGCCGAATATTTGTAGTCATTTTCTGCTTGGGGGAATCTAAGCTGCATACCTGTTCTTGAATTAAAATAATTTGACAGATCCAAATGCCTCAGGTCTTCAGGACTAGAAACAATGTCAACGTATTGTCAGCTTCCTTTAGCTTTGTTATGAACAGTTGCACATCCTGACTACAATTGTCACTTGCCGTTGTGGGGTTTGGGCTCTTATTTCATAAAGGAAACTCAAATGATAACCGTCAAAACAGTTAGGCTACTTCACTATTTGAATATCAATAACGTTTGTAGATTATTTGCTATTTGATAATGGAACATAAATTGCTATTAAAAGAAGGATTTTAGTTGATATCAACCACGGAGGTGCAGTTGATGGCAGTAAGGGAGAATGGCTTCCTTCTAATTTTTCATTAAAGTAAAAGTAAACTTGTACAACTTTTAACCGTAATTAGAGTAACAACATCTCCACGTTTACCTTGACGAGTCAAATGACCATCCCATACTAAATTTAAACTATTTCATACCTAACTCTACATTCATTCTCCTATACCAATATAGATCTTCCTCGGCTTTAACCATACATAACATAAAATAAGATAAAATAATAAAATCTCACTGTTAGAGTTGATATTAAATTTTGTAATAAAATCTGAAATAAAGCTAACATAGTGTAACGACTCAAAATCTTAAAGTTTCATTTGCAGAGTATAGACCTTTACATATAAAAATACTTAGATGCTTGTTTGGGGGAAACTTTTTTCGATAATTGTTACTTAATGCTATTAGTCAAAAGATCAACTAAAAGTTACTGTGATAGGAACCTGTTTGCGCCCATGAATAAAGTCCATCATATCCGTTTGTCGATGTTTTGTAACCTCCCCAGTAACCTAAAAAGATATGAAAGATAAGGAGTCGCGTATATCACATTATAGACAAAGTGGTCTATTTCAAAGAACGCAAGGGGCGCGAAAATAGCTACACCTGTGAAACTGGATGCACGAGAGAACGAAAGGGGACTATTTCGAGGTTTGTCTGGCCAGGACACAGTAAAGTGTCTGAGCTTTCAAACTTGTCAAAGCAAACTGATCATTTTATGCTTTGAAGTGAAGTTAGGTTCATAGATAATTCTTTTTCGGAATGGAAACGGTATAAAATAGGGCCAAATAAGCAATACATATCTGACTTCATCCCAATAACATCAACAGAGATAGAGAAAAAGGAATCACTGCATCATGGATACCCAAAAGAAAGACAACACGACAGCAAAGCAACTTTCAGATGGATGCTAATAGAAGCAAAAATATAAGGATCCATCAAATTTGGTGTTAGGCAGATTTACTTCAAAAGATTGCAAATTCAACTAACAAATGGGTTTGGATAAAAGTAGTCACTCGGTAAAAAAACTAAACAGGAATGTTTCATCAATTAAGGGTTCTAAGAATTTATTTCTGTCTAAAAAGAATAAAAGGGACCTCTTAATCTGACCGTAGTTCTAATGACGTTAAACAGCTTTTCTTTTCCCATGACAAGGTATAGTCTTATGGATTGATGTTAAAACCATGTTCAAGGCAAGCAATGGTTTTCTGTTCCAGCATCTTTGGAGTTTTTCTACGACATTTATTAAACCGACTTTTGGCGAACGTGACAATTATTTTTCGTCAAGTACAACCATTTGATCATGTCCCCTTTCAGAATCATGACAAAATTAAAGTGGCCAACTTCGTGAAGATATATTGCTATTTAACGTCTGGACTTAATGACTTGATACATTTAGTCTCCAACGTTGATGTAAGACCTTTAAATTATTCCGGGCGACTACTCAAAGAGCACAGTACATTTCTGCACATCCACTTTTGCGTGCCCCCTTCCCTGTCACAGACTGCTTCAACGCCTCTGATCCCAACACCCTGCAGCAAGTTCGTGGATTAGAGAGTAACCCATATTTTCCTAATGTTTCTCTATTCATCAACCACGTCCCTAGTTACGATCAGATTAGGGAAGAACTCCCGCGGCGGCTGTTGTTATACTCTCCTATGCAGGTCGTGATCGATTGCTAGAATGGATAATTTTATAACTAGAAGAATCAGCTAACGTTAGATGAAACTAGGCATAGAAAACAAAAACGGAAACAGATACTCTTTTAATAGCTAATACAATTATCAGGTGTTGGAAAAATGAAGATATTAGACTATTTTATGATTGCACATGGTAAAGAATGTACTTAAAGGCTCTTTTCCTATGGCAAAAGTTTTAGTTTTCGAGGGTAATAGCTA
>JAAAKL020016250.1:0-11115 GCA_010016065.2 Carybdea cf. marsupialis auct. non (Linnaeus, 1758)
ATGAAGAAACACACTTTAATATTACAGTGAGGGCAATTCCTGGATTCCATTTTCCTTGCAGGTCTCCAAAACGGTACACTGCATGAATGTACAATTCCATACAGTAGTAAAGTTCTCCACTACGGGCAGCCTCCATTCCAGAGGGACGTATCTCGATTGCGCAATGGCGTTTTAGATAACAAGAAGTCTTTAGTTTTGCCTTAAGAGCGTGGCAGTATTGAAGGACACTAAGACGACAACTTCGTATCAAACGACCATCCATTCTTCGGTAGGGAATCATACAATCCTCGAAAACCTCATTAAGAATGACTGTTGGACAAATCAATTAAGTTCTATACCAATGAACAAACCAATAAAAAGGAACGAGAGGCAGAATACGCACAAATTATCCACTCAAAACAGATACAAGAAAAAGGAGCACATCGCCAAATAAACAGCAGCCATGCCACAACTTGCCGCTTCATCATATGTTCGCTTCAACTCGTGATGCAATAGGGGTTTGCACAAACCGTGAATGAGCTCTCTGAGCCCATACTTACATAGCATGAATCATAAGCTTGACTTCCTTCCGCAATTTCTTAGCTGCAAGTCTTGAAACAACTATAGTGACATATCTCACGTTGCACTAGCTGTCCACGAAATCGACAAAATATGACATACACGCCGCAAAATTAAACTCCGTACTCTTTAAATCAATTCTTGCATAAAGATAGTGATTTAGCTTGAAAATCCTGACGATATCCCGAAATTGGGGAATTCTGATCGAGTGTTAGGTGCTGGGAACCGAAACATCATGGTACCCATTTCCAACCTCGATCAAGTGATGAACTTGACATGTAAACTGGTAGTCCTACCTTTAAGCGAATTTAAACTTTATAATATTTGGTATGAACTCTTCATTAAATACTGAAAAAGTCTTGACTGGTTAAATATTCGACACAGACCATAGGATCATTAAACCCAATGTAAAACATTGCTGACATAGCAAAAATGTCCTCTGCTAGATTACTTCTACCATTTCCGGACCTAAGTATTTCATAACACCTCCAACCAAATGCAAACTACCCGTGACCAGCACCTGAACATGGCTGGCCGTAGCAAGTCTCTGCGGAACATCAGGGCACCACTGTGGTGGCTTATCTATCAAAGGTTCTTTACCACAAAGAATCCATCTAACTGCATCTGATATACTTGAGAATACAGTCGTTTCTTCCTTACTTCCAGTTCCTGCTACAATTTCACCATTTAATTCGATATCTGAAGAATCAGTATCCGCCGGACTCCTTAAAGACAGCCAAGCAATCTCATTCTTTTCACACCATGTCCATTGTGTATTCCTTGTAACGGTATAGTTCGCTTGATCTAGTGATACAGATGTTAAAATTCGAAAAACAAATCAATTCATATCGAATACCACCAGACAATATCGTAACAACTAAATATCTATTGCGGGGCTCCACCGATTTTCACCCAAATAATTTCAATGTTCCAAAGACTTGGGAAGGAAAACACATAGACACTATTCCAATTTTTCAATTACCTTGGAAATTATTTTGGGGGCCAAGTCCCCCATTGGTTACGTCACTATAAGACAACATTTATTAGCAACAATATCATAACTAGGGGAAATGAATTCAATCAGCAAGAGAAAGCAAAGAACAGGAAAGCAGTCAACGAAAGTGGAAGCAAAGGAAAGTAGTGAAACATAATGGAAGCAAAGCAGTGAAAAGGAGACCCGTGGTAAACAAACCAATGGAAAGAAAAGCATCTGCAAGCCAAGCAGTTAGAAGCAAGGCGGTTCGAAGAGGAGCAGCTGGAAGCAAAGCAATAGAAAGCCAGGTTGTGGAAAGGCAAAAGCAATGGAAAGCAAAGCAATAGAAGCCAAAGCAGTTGGAAGCTGAGTAGAGGAAAACGGTTGAAAGAAATGTTAAGGAAAGCAAAAAAAAAAGAGAAACAGTGGAAAGCAGTGGAAAACATGAGGAAATAATATGAGTGAAAGCACTGCAATGAAATAGAAAGAAAAGCAACACAAAAACAAGCAATGCAAAGGAGGGTAATGAAAAGCTGACCCCAAAAATAGATGGAAAGCTACGAAGAAGAAGTTCAGGTACGGATATATTATATGTTTATCACTTTATCAAGACAAAGAAGCCTGTGGTTTGTCTCTTTACAACTTAAGCGATTTTTAATAACATGAGTGGCCGAAAATGTGCCTTTGCATTAATTGCACAGCATGTTCTTATGCTCTCATTTCCTATAAATTCTACGCGAAATCGTTCTACCTTCACTCCATTGCTTCGACCAGTGTTTGGCGAAAACGCTAAGCAATATGAATCCATGCGTAACGCAATTTTCAAATTCAGTACCACCAATCAACTATTTAAATTACGTAAAAATTAACCTACCTGCATTCCGAAGTCCTCCACTTACAACATTCGGGCAAAATACAGCATGATCAAAATCCAAGTCCTGATTGATGAAAGAAATATCTGGCGGTAAGATACGGCAGCCTACGCAGTACACGAAATGGAGCTTTGATCTCCTCTCTTACATGAAAACTCATTGAACCTAATGATGACCTGCCTGTAAATACTACACAAAAACTATTGAAAAGCAAATGTCGAAAGTTCGTGACACTTCCATCTTTTAAGCTCTGAAGTTCTCTGAATGCTGTTGATTTGCGACACGGGATTGAACTTTAACTCACCCCAGCTGAAACGTATTAATGCAGTTGAGACTGGTAGAAGACATTGGGGCCAATCAAGAGTACAATGCGAAGATCGCTCTGAACATATCTGAGTGTGCGACAAAGGGCGAGATCGGGATTCAAACCTCTAACCCTTGCATGATAATCTTAAGAACCCATTGACATGATGCAGACGCATTAAATCTGAAAATCTTATCAGATTCTACCTTTGGGTCATAACTGTAACATCTTTATCAATCTACACGCTCCTTCCAGTGTTGGTATTATTTGCTATCTGTCCCCTTCCAAGGCTCATGACATGATGAGCTTGAATCGTTCCAAAGTCAAAAGGGTCATCTCTAACTATTCCTTTCACGACACGAGGGAGTGAGATCTTTATAGGGATAGAACGCCAAGGGAGGGAGTACACCTGGAGAGTAAACATTTGAGAACCGTACAACTTTCAATGGAAAGTGCTACCACGTGCTTGTAACTTACTGCTTCCTACGGTAGAATCACAGATCGTAATCAAATAGATCGTAACTAGTAAAACTGGAGCTTTCGTTCCAGAAATAAAACGTACCTTCAGTTCTTTCAGTAAGGCCCTGCTATCTCTTTCGCCCGTTGTGTTGAACATTAACACACGAAAAACGTCATTTCTATGGAAAAATAGATTTCATGTGATCAGAATCTATCATTGACTTCAAGAAAAAAGAACAATTACAACACGTTGCCATAATCCGCTTTAAAAATGCCGTCACAGCTCTTGCCTCGTAGTGAGAAACGAAGCAAACGTTCTGTCATTTTAGGCGTGTAATGATCATGCGGTTTAAAATCCACCTAGTGAAGTTTAGCTCATTCAGTCTAGACGATCTGCTTTAGTAAGTGTCCGGCGGAATGCTTGATCAGTAGCAATATGCTATCTATTGGATTTTTTACACTGCAAAGTCACACGACGGACAAAAATTAAAATCACCCTCTTAAAGGCGATAAGAGACCTTACTGAAATGGTCACCGATGGCTGAACTTCCTGAGAGTCCAAATCCGAGGTCTGCTAGATTTACACATACTCAACTGCACAATTCGACTAGAGCGTTTACCTTTGTTGTATCAGAGAAGTTAAGTGGCTATCTTCCAATAACAGACAAGTACCCCGCAAACATTCCGGCAAATTATATCTTGTGTATCTATTTCGCGAGTTCTCAATTTAAAAATTGAGTTAGAGAATTCTCTAAGCATTACTACTTGTATTGGCTATTAGTATACACGACCACGCAAAGTGCACAGGACAAAATTAAGTTGCGAATGTAAGGAAATTGAAATTTTATCAATTAGCATTGGCAATGATGATGTTCTGGTGGCCATGAGCAAGAACCTCCTGCAAGTTTTCGTCCATAGCAGCTCCTCCTTCGTTTAAAAGTCGCCTCCATTCACCACAGTTATCCGCTGAATCCGAAAACAGTCGAATTTAATGTGCATGCATTTTAACGTCACGCTTTACCACGTCTTCGAAGCGCAGAAGAGGCCTACCGCAAGTCCTCTCCCTACTCAATAATACACGTTATTGGACATCATTTGGTTCCTGTCTGTCGGGCACAAGAAGGAGATGGTCAAACCAGCGAAACTCTCTCCGCTTCAAGATATTGAACAGAAACTAGCTGTTAGTGCGGGTTAGCATCGTCACAGTCCCTGTTTTGCTTTGCCACTGCACAACAAGAACGATTAGAAGGCAGCACGTGTGGAAAGTATTGAGCTTGCGTTGACACCGAGCACTTGTTGTTCTGGTTTATGTACCATACACCAAAATACTCAACCGAGTAATCATTAATATATGCCTTGGTGCCTTCTAACAAGTACGTGTTTTTTCAAAGCTCGAGTGAAAAACCGGTTAAAAGTACTTGCAACTTGCCAACAGGAAATTTGATATCTTTGTCGTTGACAAGTTATTGATCATCGTGGACCTTGGGTATTAGAAATGGTCGACAGTCTCCAGTCCCTTGCTATAAATTGATATTAATCTTGGAATGCAACCTCTCTTGTGAATCACTACTGTTTTCCTGGTGTTGATTACCAGTCCAAATTTAGTAAATGTTATGTAAAACAGCAGCCGCTTTAGGTCTTCTACATTGTCAAACAAAAGCCATGCATAATCACCTTTCGAACCCTGGTCTTAGCCCTAAGTAGTGTTAGGTACAAGAGTTTAGAGTAAGAGTGTGTGTGAAGGAAGACGTCATCGGCAGCATCCTCCACGGGCATGGTGTAGTAACGATGTGCAAACCACTCCTAATTAAACTCGTGCAGCCTACGTGGCAATTCTATCATTTTCAATGCTGTTGTGGCTGTTGCTTACAGCCTCGAGAAAAAAATGAGTAGCTGTGATTGGGAATTTCTTTCCGTGAACGATATTTTAATGTTCTACAAAAAATGTAACTTTAAATATATATTGACTAGTAAATAAAATGCAATGATGATACAAGATTTATATTTACCTTGGAAGTTTTATGTCGGTATCTTTTCTCGCATTAAACCAAGCTGCACACGCCTATGCGACACAAACATAAGGCCTTAAATTAACCTCAGCTACCTCATAAACAATAAATCATGTTTTTTAAAATGCAAAATAAATAAAAGCCAATTATTAGATAGATAAATATATGGTGGTCAAAAAAATTCTGTCTATCGTAGAGGGGAAATGCCAACATAATACTGTAGGGCGGTAGGGAGAGTACTGTAAACTAGACAGTAAAAAGCGAAGTATACTGACGTTGGATATTTCAAAAGAAGCTATCTATTTGAATAATGTTAAAGAAGAGCGATTCTTAAAAACACAAACGGATTCATAGATAACGAATTGACTTCTTCACGAGTAAACAACCTTCTTTGCATACCTTACTTCTATGGAACCTAATTCCAAATGATTACTTTTACCTTTGGTATGGATTTAACACACTCTCAACGTCACCATTAACACTGTCCTATAACCCTCATAACCCCACCCACCAAATGGCTTGAAGCCTTATCATGGACTTGTACATAAAAATGTCGTGAGCCAAAGACTTTTTCATTCTCTTTCACATTTCGTACATAATGTCAGAAAGGATTATAAATTGACGAGTTACTTATTCTATTAACAAGGCATAAAAATAATTTGATAAACAAATTTTTCCCGTTTTGGTGAAAACAACGGCTCTGTTTACGAAAAAGGTCGCTCAAATGCCCTAAGACCAAACACTTGGACACTTGCGTTTAGCGTTCATATAGGATCTGCCTAACGCATAGTGCAGTACCCATACATTGGGGCGCCTAGCAAAGCGTGCTAGTTTGAGACCTACACATCCAAGCTTTTTCTTACCATCGAAGTTCACTTGTACGTTTATGTCTTACAAATTACAGGCTTTCACGAGGGGAACGATATTGGTTCACCAAAGAGTTCAGAAAAAGAGAACACACGACTTTTCAAGGCATTTAACGCCCTCATAAATCGTCAATGGATATCTGAACTGACTTTAAGTTGTTATTGCACCTTGGCCAGGAGACGTTTTGCAATCAGTGACCTTGCATTAAATTCTTGGTCCATGTAGCAACCTTGCAGACTTACCTTACTTAACACTTTCTTCGAAGTAATGTCAATCAATATCAATCATGAATAAAATTATCATCAGCTTATTTACCTTACCATTTCGCATCTACACAAAGATACATAGAACTATCTACAGTTATGAGATTGTATCCTTGCGTAGATGCAAAATACCGGAATCAGGAAGCAACATGAATAAACTTAGATCAACTATATTTCAAATTAAACTTGTTACCTGAACAACACTTCTCATTCGATTTTAATCAGATGTTAGAATCAAGACTTCAGTCAGTTAATTATAGGGGAAACTTGAGAAAAGTTCAGCAGCTGAAGTTGAAGGAGATGATTTTGTCGACTGCTTTGGCAAATACTCGAGCAGACTGATCACTGGATCTTCCACATAAAGAGGTTTATCAAGAAATCTACATTGAGGGCACTGTTCAAACGTGGATTTACCTGGCCTTTGAACATAGAGGCACATGTCAGACGGTAAGAAGCATGGTTAAGTGGCGTTGTATGAATACGAGGGCTTAAAATCCGTTTTAGCGATCTGACCGTACCAACGAATCAGACATCTGAATACGCTCTCCGTAACCCACGAGTTGTATACCTCATACGACGAAAACTACTACTTTTCTTAACGCTTGCTTGAAACATTTTTCAAAAAATTCTCACGCTGAGCTTACCCTGGCTCATTTCGTAGAGACTCAGAAGTTTTGCCCATCGATGCCAGTTCTTTAAAACTGAATAAATTGGTGCTGACCTTGCATTGTAAAACCTACTTCGAGTGAGAATGTCGTTGGTGGGTAGGTAATTTGATTTATCGAAAGACAATTGCTTTTAAGGGGATCAATTGGAGAGGAAAAGGGTAGTAAAATGACTGATAAGAACAAAGCGTCTCTTATTCTGTATTGCTTGTATGTATTTAATCTGAAAAACCCAACTTTCTTTTCACGTTTTTCCTCTGTATTTGTTTATGTACGCCTAAAATTGAAATTAACTAATGGATATAGCCCCCTCCCCCCCACTAAATCTACCGCATAATGTCAACCGAGGTATTATCACAGACATGACTTTCGCATGTTTACCATTCTACTTTCTGCAGTATCTTTATTAAGATCCCTTTTCACAGAAAGGAGATAGTCGTACCCCCATTCGCTAGTCACAGGCAAGTCCACCAAAAGTAGCGTGCTATGACTCATTACATTGAAACACGGGGCAAACAAAACACAAAAGCTATTCACAGACACATAAATCTATACTCACGAACTGTAAAGTAGACAACCTACGTGTCTGACTTAAAATAATTATCTAATTTTAAAATCAAAATAGAAAAATCTGTCAACTATCTAATTTTAAACGAATTTCTTATCACAACATTAGGGATGCACGTTTGAAGTTAGAGGTGGTCATTTTACGCCTGTTTACACCTGCACCACGGAACGCCTGCACCATGGTCTTATACATTTGCACCCCACACTATGAAAATCTGTCTTATCATACACATCATCATGTTTTATCTATAAACACCCATTTCGAAATATCTTTTCCTACTTTGAGGAAATCTTATTTTTTAATTGGTATTTCAAGACTTCATTTCAAACTTAAATTGGTCTTGATAATGAGTTCAAAACTGAGTTCTTGAGAAGATAAAATCACATCAAACTGATTGCCTACACATGACTCATCTTGCTAGTTTTGGCATTTGTTTACGAGATGACTAGTGGGTACAGAATACGTGAGTAAATATAGATTTGTCACTGCTGGAACTATTTGTTGTACCTTATATTTAGTAACCATGTGTCACTGGCTAGGAAAAGGTGGGAAGACCGATATCAGAAGATATTTCACAAAGCTATCACAACCTTGTCTCTATTTAACTTCATCGATAAGAGTTTGATTCTCAGTTCTTGTACGTTTTAAAACTATGTACTAGAAATCTTGGAAAGACTAGGATATCTAAAAAAACAACGCTAAGGAAACTTTCTAAAACATTAAGACTAATATCAGAATGCCCTCTTCGATGTTGGATAAAATTTTACCTTTCCCTCCCCATTATAAATAGCAAACTTACCGGGCATTAAGAAGGAAATTTTGGGTGAAAAATCGTTCCAGAAATAAGTGTTAACAAAGAACTTTTCACGAACCACGCAACACAAATACCATCATAAAGCATGTAAAGAAAAAAAATCAAAACACTTCGCTCTTATATTTGTCTCTGATAAAATGAAATCATAAACAAATATTGATCATTACCAACGTGCAACTGGGAGGCAGTCCTTGCAAATTGTGAGGGAGCTACCGAGGCATTTTGCCGGCGTAAATTAATTTTTAAGAAAAACGTCATTTGTTCAAACATTTTTAACACAAATATTTCACCAGAAGCTGTAACGTATAATGCCCCCTCCCCCCTAACATTGGTTTCATATGCATTATTAGCTCATTTGTAATTCTTCAAAACCAGAAGGCCTGGGTGAGTGGTCGCTTTCTAGTGGCAGTATTTTGCATCTTCGATACTCAACACAAGCAAGCGAACTCACATTGATCATGGGGCATTAGTATAACTAGAAAAAACTAGAAAACACAAATCAAGTACGGTGAAATGTTGAAATATATCAACTATTTAGCTGAAGTATGCTCCCACTAAGTCAGTAGGATTTAGGTGACACAGCTTTTCCTGTTTCTCAAGGCCAAGATTGGGAAAATTATGCCAATAAATAATACGTGCACGTAATAGCGAAAACATTGCGAGTGTCAGATGCAAAAAGCTCTTCAGCATTTAAATGTTTTCACTATTACGTGCAGTTTTATTGCTTTGTACCAACAAAAAAAAAGTGTTAAAATTTAAATAAGTGTTAAACCTGGTAATTTTCTTTCGTCTCTAATCACTAATTCATCTATTAATTATCTCCATGGTCACCATAACCTCTACTAGTTAACCTTCTCCATCCATAATAAACCTCGGGTTTTTGCAAAAACTGCATACCGCACTGTACACTTTTGTGTCACTGACTACAGTTTTATGTCGAACTATGCGCATCGGTGCGACGTTTACCTATGGACCATGGTTTACAGATGATGATTTCTTCCCTTGAGCACTGCGTCAATACCCTCTAGTAATGATACGGTAACATCTGTTTTTGTATGCGCATCTGTCTGTACTAACTCTAGTACATAATCAACTGCGACATTGTCGCAAACAGACAGTTTATCTAAGGTCACAATAAGTGCTAGGCTCGTTTGCTTTAATAATTAATTTTTTAATAAATCTGCTTTTTGTTAATGATCTCTACTTACTTTTAAGACGTTTGGGTGACATCTGTCAGATTCCTATTCTGAAATAAATCTGCATCGAAAACTCCACCACACAAAATGGTTGAGTGCTTTACAGCATATCACAGTACAAACATTATCTTCAAACAATACACTTTGTGTCTCTTCTTGCTTGAAAGATAACCTTTTAGGTCGAGAAAGGGAGTTCCCCATTTCAAAATTAAGGTTTGGTCGGTGTTAGACAATTGCAAGGGGGGAGGGGACCGTCAGTTAGTGGCTTTCCCTTTAATTTTACGCGAAATATGAGAGAATCTGTGAAATCCATGAAAACATAGTCGGTGATAATGACAAACCAGTTTCAGTAAGAGTATTTGACTTCAGATTTGACATTTTCGGCAATTACAAAATAAATTCTCGGTTGGATTAAACAATAGCTATATCAAAATTAGCAATTCACCCCTTCTACGAATAACCTGTAAATAAATCTAAGATAAATTATAATAAACTCGGCCCTAGTTGATTCGATTCTCTCTCCCCAGGGCATTGCTCACTCTGGATGGACAATAGGCTACGCTCGAAATCGGGTATGCCACCAAAAAAAACTAAACAAAACAAAAAACCAATAATAAGCAGTGTTGCATTTAACTCTTTACTTTCGGGGTATGAAATCGGTTCCTCACCTGGCAAACTTTGTTAGAGGTTAAGTGGTTCAGTTGTTTGCTTACAACTTAAATTTTACGAAGCTTCAGTAAAAAGTAAAGAAAAGTCGAGTTAAACTTCAAAAGGGGTGGTATTCTAATCATGATGACTTAATCAACTGATAAAATTTGCAAGTTGCAAGGGAAATCCAGACCAAGTTAGATGTGGAAGGAATGAAGCAACGTGCATGATACATTGTATAAAATTACTGCTATTCGTACGTCAGAAACGATGAAGCCGACTACCACACCACCTCGAGCCTTCAAGTAGGGAAACGTGCCATAAACCTATCAATAAGACAGATGGAAAACAGTACAAGCATTATCTTCAAACAATACACCTTGTGTCTCTTCTTGCTTGAACAATAACCTTTTAGGTTGAGAAGGGGAGTTCCCCATTTCAAAATTAAGGTTTGGTCGGTGGTAGACACTTGCAAGGGGGGAGGGGAGCGTCAGTTAGTGGCTTCCCACTAAACACTTAAACACAAAAAACCCTCTACCAATATTAGTTTATATCAACGTACCGAAAGACTCCCGCCGGTATGGGCACCATCAAAGTAAAAGGTACACTTCTTTCTTGACACAACTTGGTTCCTACCTGGCCAACGGACTTTCGTTAACCCTGCAATGTATATCAAAAAATTGCTAGATAATCTTAAAAAGCAGAGAAACGGAAATATCGCGCCACACATATTATACGCAGAGGGGAGAGGGGGTCTACTCTTAACTCAAGCGATTTCAAGTGAAAAATGATATCCCAAAGGTAACTTCCTACTGCTGAGGTAAGTGTCTCAAATCTATCTGGCTTTACTTTTTAGGTATTTAAAATTTGAAATTATATTTGGCTTAACGGTATATTTACTGTTACACATCATTAAATG
>JAAAKL020016251.1:0-11114 GCA_010016065.2 Carybdea cf. marsupialis auct. non (Linnaeus, 1758)
TTTTTCAGGTAAGTTTAGTCTTAACCCCCCACCCCCCTCCAGACATGCCATCGCGACGCCTCTGCTTCTAATAATCTGTTTAAATGATGCATTTTTGAAAATTCCAGTCCTTTAACATTTACTTCCATAACATTAGCAGTTTTACACCCCTTCCAAATTTCAGATGAATATAAAGGTTTCTACAAGGTCGAACTCTTGAACAAAATTAAGTGCTTAGAATTTTTTAGTATTTCCTTAGTAGGGCCTACTGTCTATGATCAGATTTGATTTGAAGATAAGATTTATGCAGTCTTAAGTTTCAAAGGGTAATAATTGTAAAAAGATAAATGTAACGGTCATGTTCTGTGTGTTTACATTCTATAGCAATGTGACCTCCATTATTTGAAATTCCTTACTTTAGTAAAGAATCCAACCGCTACATTCTTTATCAACTAAATATAAAACGTGTATAATAATCTTAGGCTTTATGAGTCTCATAAATTTGTACGTTTGAAATACAGTTAATAGTTCTTACCTTATTCTCTGCTATTAAAACAACGCGACGTAGGATTAGTGACTTTCTTAGCACCTAATCACACAAAAGTTTCTTTAAAACGCACAAGCCTTTGTAGCATCCATTGCTTGCTGTTCAAAATTGAAATTTTCGTATGCAGATTGCTGACCGTTGGGAATAATCTACATTCTTTGAATATTGTGTACCTTTTGTTATTCTTCATATTTCGGCATTAATCTTTGCACCTATTTATGATAGTTACTCGTGCTAGTGAGACATGTCTTGAAGCGGTCAGTGGCTATCATAAGTTAGGCCAGGGTCAAGACTAAGAACGAACGACTTTACTTCGGCCATGTAGTGAAACTGTGAATTAACTACAAGTAGGACCTTACATGCCGTTTTGGATCCTATAATCTGCTTTTTATATTGAATAACCGGAAATTTCCCCAACCAAAAAATTTGCTCCACGGACATTTTATTGCTGACACTGTCCAGCTTGGTTCTCCCAGACGAATATTTCTGCGACCAACAAATTATAAACATTAATTTCCCTGTAACAGAGCTTTGATACTGGAACTGAAGGATAAACACATAAAATTCTCCGGACTATTTAAGGCTCTGATTTGTTCACTAAGGATATTCGGTTGAAATTTTCAATGGTTAAGAGGAAGAAATGTCCAAGAAACCAGCTTTATTTTCGGTCTTTTCTGGGGAATGGGGGTGGATATACATCCTACGTCGTCAAAAGAAAATCAAGCATTTACTGTCAACTAATTGATACATGAAAGAGGGCTTCTGATAATCAAGCTAGTTTTTAGAAATTTAGTCAATGTAATGTGTTGATAGTTGCCCGTTACGGAAAGCTGACTCGTTCCTACGCTCTCTTTTTCATGCTATCTTCTCATTAAGATGCATATTTTTCAAGTACTATTTTGGATTTTTTGTGATCTCATTTGTGATTATTTAGTGAATTATCATGGGTGGATCTTTTGAGTCCTTTTCTCTCCCTCTGCTTGATCTTGCCCGAATTATGACTTTTCCTCTTCCGGTCTCAGAACAGAAGGCCACTAAAGAGGTTTGACACCAATACTCAGAAAAGTATATAAAAGAGGCAAATTGTTATTTCAGCCTCCAGATTAAAACTATACTTCACGAAAATGGAAAAAAATATCCTGCTGATCGTAGTGCACTGTCGTCAGCAAAGGTCCGTAGGCAAAACAAAAAGTTTAAAGGAGGTAGTGGCAAAATTTAGGGGGCATATTTATTACCATTCTGAACACCAGGAAAAGTACTGATACGCAATATCAGTAAAAAGCGCTGTTGGATAACCTTTACCTGTTTCTAATATAATCACCAGATTATTCCTCGGAAATTTGTTATGAAAACATGCAGAATGACTAACTAAGTAGATTTACCTTCCTGAAGATCATGCGCTTCAAGCAACCATATATAAGTCTTTTTATATGATATAATATGATATCTTTATAAAATACGATCGCCATATGCATACCTTAAACGGGAAAATTCTTGTACGACAAACAGAGTTACAATTTATATCCCAAGTGAAACGTTCCAGTTTTCAGGAAAGATAGGGCCACATAGGTCCATCTACCTCTTACAAAGTGTAATAAAATATTGAGAGCTAAAAGAGCTAAATAGAAGAGCTAAAAGTGTTTTGTAGATTTTCACTAACGTAGCTTTGTATCCTCTTTGGAAAGGATCTTCATATTTCGAGAAGTGTGGATATCGCCAATTTTTCTTAATGTTATCTCAGTCAAGATAAACTTCCAGAGCAGATATTATTTGCCAGTTTCGAAACGTCTAACGATGTAATGAGTTATTTGCCCTTAGTACCTTAATTTCTAAAATTTTATCAAAACAGAATTGCGTAAGGCCTTTACATTTTAGTAAGTTTTTTGAGAGACTTTTGCGCCATCCTTGTTTTTAGCTTCAGACTCATAAGGGCCGACTCCTCTTTTTGGGTGTTGGAAGTAATCCGGTCTCGGCGAGTGCTGGGGCCTCCTTTTTGTGAAACACGAGGGATGTTAAGTTACATTTTTGGATATGACTCATATATCTCCTGTTTCAGCACAGAGAAGTTGGTCTTGCATGTAGGAAAAGTGCCTCAATCGCCAACGCTTCGCAAAGCAATGCATGCATTATAGATCTGTATAAATTTATTCAGATCTATGCATGCATATTAGGAGTAGGCGTTTAGGACTCCCTTCTTTGAATCCACTCAAGGAATATATCAATATTGTCACAACTGTCTCAACAATCAAGGTACTATGTATATCTACTGTATCATCAAGTATTTTGATTTCATCACTCGGAAGTAATTGGTCAGAGTTTTCCCCTCCTTCGTTAGAGGAATGCGAGCGGCAATAAGATTCCAGTTTTTTCCAAGATTGTGCAATTACGTTTTTGGATACATTACGTTATGCAGGGTCAGCGGAGCCTGTCCTAAGGCTAATTTACACTAGGTGAAAAATGGAGGTGGTCGACATTTGTCTCTGCTCCACATGCGCAGTAGTATTCTTTACGTAATATCTAGTCATGTTTCCTCGACTTTTTTCAATAAGGGAACAGTAGAAATCAGTTCCACTGTTCGCAGCTCGCAAAAATCCCGCTTCAACACCCAATCAATAGAAATGCGTCATCTTTGCTTAGTAAAGATGGCGGTTAATCGGCTTGTGAAGTGCTGAGATACTAGGCAAATGTTGGAAGCGTGGAAAATAGCAGCATATCTTGTTCATAATGGTAATAGAAACGAATTCCAAAATCTAGTTCAGGCGAGATTAGATTGTCGACCGCCTCGGCATTCCCCTTCTATCGGAGATTAGCCTTTAAGGTGATGTGGCTGAAATTTCTGCTGCAAGGTATAATATGCAGTAAAGCGTTTGATCGAGAGCTCTTGCAAACGTCAAGACAACACATTTTGGACCCATCTTGTCAGATTATTCTAGGATCAAATGCGTTCATAAACGTTGTAAGCTGTGGGTGCTTGTTGCTGATTACCAACGATTTTACGAGTGACTATAGACCTAAGGAAGTCAAGTCCCAAAGTCGTAACTTGACATTAAAACGTAGTGTGACCACAGCCGGTACGCCTGTCCGCCGGTCCTTTACTGCAACAAATGTTTAAAGCCAAACAACTCACGACAATAAGGAACTTAACCGGCTTTAGCATAGAACAGATACAAAGAGCTAAGAATTCCGTAATTTTGCCAGCTCATAATCGCAACTGTCTTCTGACGCGAACAAAATCGACTAGACTTATTGTATGTTTAGCGTTATACTGCGTTTTAAGATGAGCCAAACGACCGTTTAGGATATGTATGACTATCTTTAGGCCACAATTCTAGAGGTATATGGGCGTCATATCATATTACCCCTCCAATGCACCGTTGAATATTGCAATTCCTAGTTTTTGACACCAACTGTCAATGGAATTTGAAAGGTGTAGACAACCAATTGTTTAAATATGATTGATAGATAAAATTTTTGTCTGTTGCAGTCATGAAAAGGAAAATGAATTCACAATGGTAATGTAACGGACGTTGTTTCAGCTAGGAATGGAGATGACAAGATTCCAATTTTACTATGAAAGAAAGCTTCTCCTTACCAAGATCTAGATCCTCCCGGCTTCTAATCCTCCATTGTTCCGTGTTCTACAGTTTTTCCAGATTAAATTAACACCCTTCCTCGGTGACTACAGACATACTCTTTGACTCACTTAAAAACTTAAAAACAAAAGCTTCGTTGTGGTGTCGAAATAAGGTAAATTTGAAAGACGTTGAATATTTTAAAGTATGTCTTAAGAGAACTTAATCGGTTCAGGTGGAAACATATTGTGTAGGAGGAATGTATCAAGGAACCCCTATGGGAACATTTATAGCATCTTGTGAGATGAATGGCCAGGTACCATTGATTTGAAAAAAGCTCTGGTGATTGTTGCTTGTGTATCGTTGGGGGCGAATTACACTAGTGGTAAGTGGCAATAAGTAAACAGCCCACTCTGTACTTCTAAACTGATAGTTGGGAGCAGTACAATACAAATCTTCCAAAATTTTATAGCAAAACAATTAATCACTTTCTAGTATTGTCATTTTAATGTATTTTTTTGTTTTAGAATTTCTCAAAGTTTGCAAAGTTGGAGGGGATAACTATTTTGTATCAATAAACACGATTTCTTATATTGTTTCAGGTGTGCCGAGTCAGGGCATGTGGACAGGTTGCCCCTAATAATCAGTGAATTGTTATACATTGGTAAAGAATACATTGCAGGTAAGAAGCAGAAAATGGTTTTGTTTTAGACGATTTCAGTATGAATCACTTTGGATCGCTTAAGGAAGGTCGCAGTTTGTCATGGAAAGAAAAGACTTGGCTACATGCATCATAAACAGTTTCGTGTTTTCCTTCCTCCTTTTAATCTCCGGTTTGCTTTTAAGAAATCAACTTGATATGCCAAGATAGTCTAGCTGCTCTTATGAACATGAACATAAAAAAGGTAATATTTCCCTTACATCTACCGATATCTATTCCTTCGCTTCATTCTCTTGTAATAACAACAGAGAAATTTCTACAAAGTAGAATTTATAGGGCATTACCTGAGTTTCTGCATATACCTAAGTCGTTTCACCTAACCTCTTGATGTCCTTGTTTATTTACATATGCCAAATGCCTTGTATAAATCAAAATATTTGATGATGATGGTGATGATCAGTCAAAACATGTTCTTTAAATAATGTGTGGGACTGCTTACTTTAACATGAAAACTACTTACCTTTTATCAACACTTTTGAATTTAACATGTAGAACCAGAGGCAATTGTATGATCTTGTATTGGTGTTGTTACTACATACATTGCTTCGATACTGTGAGGACTTCATATGCGCATAATACATATGCAATTATGACATCTGTGAAAGTTTGATCGTCCTTTTGACCTACTTGTGGAAGATTGTAATACAGCAATATATTGCAGATGAAGATTGATTTATGTAGAAGAAATGAGATGTTCTTATGGTTAGCATTCTTGTATCAAATCATACATTATGTCTTAAATGGTGGAAGGGTGAATACGACCCTGTTTGTGTCCGATACGTGCACGAACAGGTGGGGTCTAACAATAACATTTAACCATTTTCCCCTATGTATGATTCACAGGAAAGTACAAATATTGTTGGATGCTTTGCTCAGCGTGCTTCAATCAATTAGACTCAATCAGTCCATGTACCCATGTAAGTCACTCCTCTGTGAACATGTTCACCATAACTGGTGTCGATAACTTTGAGCTCTTAGATCTTTCATTTGGAACTATGAGGGGGTGGGGGAGGTGCTATTGTGAGAAAAAATGTGTTCCGATTCTACTTGTGTACACTCCCCAGTGAATGGATAAACTTTTGATAACAGCATACGTGAGCTCAAAGGCAACTTTGGTGGAGAGCTTTGAATATGCCTGGCATAGAAAGGCCACCAAAATTAAATCGAAACATACTACCAACTATCAGTATATGGCAAGGACTGAATACAAACGAGGTATACTTCACTTGATTGTTCCTTTTAATCCCAGCTTAAACACGATGCTAAGATCTCACTGAGAATGGCTTGCTGTATATCTGAAGCACAGCCTTAGTAATCATCAGTAAAGCATTGGTACACTGAGATAAAGAAAGTGATTGTTCCTTGTTACACCAGTCTTCTAAAATTCAAGAAAAGTAGTTACAACCAAAGGCTATAGACTATAGTCTTTATTACAGCTTACTGCTTTTAGGGTTTTCTCTGCGGTGCAGGTGAAAGAAACTCTACAAAACAACGTAGTTTCCATGATTTCCTCTGACATGAAGGCAAAAACAACTTTATAGTCTCCATATTTGTTGAAGAATATTAGTTAATGGTAACGGGGTTCTCTTTTCAAAAGGACATTTTAGGGTGTCTGTTTTGCATGTGGAGTTGCTGTATACGGAGGGAAAGTGTGACGTCACGATGTTGAAGATATTTGAATTATGGAAAAACTACTCAATATTCATGCTGCCCTAGTAGTAAGAAGGTCAAATTCCATAATAGAGATCGCTGTTGTTTACAAGCACCGGGATATCAGCCTTCAAAGTTTGAAATCTCTATAACAAAACCTTATTATTTGATGCTGCATCCTAACGTAAGGATCCAAAGGAATGTTAACAGTTTTGATCAGAGATTTTTGAAATTCAAAAGCCTCAAGTTGAAACTATATATATAAATAACTGGTCTGGTATTTCGAGAAGCAGCCTATTCCAGATACCTGCAGTTAAATCGTACTATTTCCAAAACTTTTGATTTGTGACGTCATCCCTTTCCCTCCGCATTATGACAAAAGAGCAGACGCTGTCTGAAGGATCTTTATAAAAGCTAGAATAGGAACCTCAAGGGTGACATAGTGGCTTTCCTTCAGCAGCGAACAAATCTTTCGCCTGTTACGAAAGATTTCCGTGGAGGAGAGAATGCTACAGTGTCTATAGACAAAATTTTTGCTATCCTGCCCTCAAACGAGGCTTATTCCTCTCTGCTAATCAGGAGGTACAATGAGAGATCGCAGCAAACGGATGAATAATCAGTGATAAAGATATTCATTCACAAAAAAATATCTTCTTTCTCATAGAGCCCCAGAACGTCTTCAATTGATTATGTAGCGAGAGGCCATGGGGCAGTTGCACTGTTATCACAAACATCGAAGACAGTAGTTATTTCAAGTTTTAGAAAGAAGCCAATTGGAAAACGGCATCAGTTTCAAACTTTACGCAAGTGTCCTTGATTTTTAAACAACTAAAATTTGTTTTTATGAATGCATTTTACTTACATACATTTCTGTGGGCATGTTATGCTACATTAACAGAATAAAGAGGCAAAATCACAAACTATTGGACCAACCGTACCGTGAGAGTTTAACAGAATGTTGCTGGCACAATAAGGAAAAGGCCTAAAGATACCTTTTAGGTATTGATAAAGTCAACTGGATCGAGCCAACAGCCTCCTGCTTACAACAATGCTCTCAGCCTTTAACGTAACAAATTGTATTCCCTGAAAGCCAATGAGAGCTACTGCACATAAGCGTGTAAATTTCTAACAATTTGGCTGTTATCAAGGAGCAAGTATTGAATATGTTTAAGTTAATTCTTCGTTTTAGCATCTCTGAATTTTTCTCACGGTCTAAGACTTGTGTCTAGAATCATGTCTCCTTGTACTATATAGCTGCGTAAACATATAGCTTGTTTATTCATATACAAATGTTATCCTTTTCGGTGATAGTCTTTTGATTAGGACAACAAATGTTGACGTTTTATAATGATCATTTATTGTAATTTTTCTTAACCCTGGTTCCCTTCCTCCCGTCTTTACTAAGCCGGTTCTGAGGCCCTATTTCTGCAGGCTCTGCACCGATTAGCGGCTAAGCCTTGGATTCTGCAGTCGCCATGACAAACGAATTCGCAGTTTTCCCAAGTTTTCCATTAGCGAATAACTTAGTGAGTTATGGTGACATCGGGTTGACTGCAGCCATTAATTCCACCGCACGATTTTTCAAACATACTTTGCTCAACACAGTGAGATAAGACTAGGTCTTCCACGCACAATTAACTGAACGGTCTTGTGGGCAGTAGGGGTAACCCATATAATCTACTACGTAATTGTTCAAGATATGTATAGATGCAAAGTATCCGCTATGGGACCCCGTCGGTGTTGTCACCTATATGGGAATTCCCTTACAATAATGGATTTAAAGCAAATATGGGGGTAGGGGAAATAAGCCAAATTTAGGTAGCACTAGGGGCTTTAGAAATATATATATCTATGGAAACCCATACTTTCTTGGTCGAAGTTATGTAATTTGTAAGACGGATAAATACATAGTATATGTATTGGAAGGCCAGTATTGAAATCAGTCAAAATTGACCAAATCTTTATCTAAAAAAACATAGTTCTTTCCGTTGAGTGCATCTCTACTGCTCTTTAGTTCAAATCAGTAGTGGATGGGGATGATTCGTGTATTTTCTGTATCCCTTCCCAGATGCAAGAGGCTGTTGTATATTGGAAAAAGCTTTAATTTTGTTTAGGTACCTAAAATACATTTATTTACAACTGAATTAATAACCTTTGTTTATCAGTTTAAGTATTCAATTTTTCGAGGAACTTCTCAATTGTTAAGGGAGATGAGGGGGGAAATTACGAAAGTCTTGTATAGCGATGTAGGAAGATCTAGGGTAGCTTGGTAGGTAAAAACAGAAATTTGAAAGTTGCAGCACTGGTCCGTGTACAATTTTTAGAGCTGCAAACGAGCATGTCTGTGCAGTTGAAAACGATGCAAAGTGCGCACGGTGAAGGAAGTGAAATTTTGTAGAGACCTCGTTTTACAAGGAATACTTTTGCTCGCTGTCATTACTACTTCTATGTTAGGGAGTTTTTATTCAGGCTATACAACATATAACGTGACTGCTACCAGTGGTTTATACCTATCGTTAATCGAGAGAACTGATCAGACCGTCGCTTCTTTACAGCTTTTTATTAGCTGTGTAACAAAGATATCGTACATTAAAAGAGAATAAAACCCGGAACGAAATTGCTTTTGTTCCAAATCATAAATCTCATGAGTTGGGTCCAGATAATGTCATGGTAAAAAATACAGGTTACACTTTTCAAGCAAGAAGATAATATATAATATCTGTAAGGTAGCCAGCAACTACATCGGAGCTCTTTCAGTCGCATACCACAAAATAGACCAGCGAAGTTTGATCTGCAAACACAAAGAACGTCTCGAACAGTTGTCAGTGAGCACCCTAAAAGGTTACTCTAGTAATGTTCAGGCATTAAACACGGGAAAGAACGCAAGAATCTTCTTAATCATATTCTTTTTGTGACTTCTCTAATTCTTTGTTGGTTTGGTTTCTTTCTTTTAACAAGTACAGAAAGATCTGGGATCTTTCTCCCTCTTCTTTTCACTATCTCTGAATTTAGTTTTGAAGTTCAAAGGCTGGAGATAATGCAATGGTCCCTAAGATGTAACTGTTGAGGGAGAGCGCTCTGTAAAGTGCCTAATGCGGATCACACTCAAGATTTGAAAGCTTCAAATGTTCAGCTAGAATTTGTAGTCAGGTCTCTCATGGCCCATCCCAGTGCCCTTGCAGCCTTTGACGACCCAAACCTGAAGAAAGGAGATTCCAGAACCATGATGATTCTTTATTGTTCATAATAGAACCCCATAGCAATCAAATTACCACTTAATTAGTTAGTTACCTTCAATTAAGTGCAATGACATACTACGTAGCTCTTTAGTTTTCAAAACAAACAGACTACATTCTTTTCAAGAACAAAACGAACTATCCATTATCCAGAGCAGTGTTCCTTAAACGCATTGTACCAAAGCCTCCTTGGACTCATGAATTGCCCTAATGCCCCATATCCAGGTTACCATCGCAGCTCCTCAGGTAAAAGGTCAGCTAAATTGATAGTAAAATACTAACGTCAATTAGCACCCATTTTCATTAATATATCGATAAAGGTTGCTGATAATAATCAGATTACGAATCGACTCTCGAAAACTACAGTATTAAAAACTTAACGAGTAAAACTTTTTGTGTATAATCCCAGGTGGGCTTTTTAGTTATGTATTTGAAGAGGCCATTTGTATGGACAGGTGCTTGTAAACTGTTTGAATTCAAGTTCTATTGCTTTGTGAAGTACACGAAACAGGGCGAAGAAAGCGTGTTTAGTATTATTTGATAAAGTTTTTTTGTATATTTGGAATCAACATCGTCACTATCACTTTAACAACGTCCACCAAATTCTGCGAAGAGCTCCTTACCACCAGAATATCAAACACCCTGTAGAACTTCCCATAGACCCCCACTCCAGGGAGGCAGTAGGAACCACTTAGAGAAACACTGATCTGGAATTCGAGCTTTTTGCCCTTGTAGACGCCATGTGAGTCGTAATTGATATTGCCTTTGCTATTGTATATTCCTATGGCCTACTAAAGGTAAATCTAGGTAGGTGGATTGTCCCTTTACGAATATAAATATTCTTTTTTTATGTGTCTAGTAACTCCTCGGATATCACATTAAGTTCTGACAATGTTTGTCTTGACTGGAATCCACCTGGAAGGTATCGCGTCTGACCATTAAATTGCATAGGGCTGGATGTCAATACCAGATACTGGAGGATTGGGAACTACAGATGAGAGGGGCTCTTAACATCCGGTCACCATCCAGGTGAAAGTGACAACGACTCAATTTCTCTTGCAAGTTTTCAAGTTTCACGGTGACACTTCCACGCAAAATTGGAAACACATGGCACACGATTCTCTGGTCGGTCTTGAGGTATGATGGCTCAACTGTTTGATAAACTGAACGACCGTCTCAGTAAATTATAGTGAATGTAGCTGTATATGCCCTAATTATTTGCACCCTTTACGTACTCATCAATCAAACTAAGCGTGACACACTTCTATAGCAGTACCAAATGGCTCGAATTTATGCACGAGTATATATATGGAGTATATAACGTGTAATTGCCAGTGGCGGCTGGTGGGGCAAAAAGATGGTGGGGCAAATTTCAATTTTCATGCAAAAGCCAAAACTTATACCTTAGC
>JAAAKL020016252.1:0-11113 GCA_010016065.2 Carybdea cf. marsupialis auct. non (Linnaeus, 1758)
AAGCGAGGCTGGAGCCTTCGTCGTTGTTGTGAGCAATAACGCAACGTAGACGCAGTCTGAACCGCACTCAAACTGTGAATCCCGGTGGTGACATTTTCACTTTTCTCTCGTATCTCTTCAAACTTGATATTTTCAAATCCTCTCTTCTCTATAACACTTTCTATTTCACTTGTTTATTTGCCTTTAGGAAGGTCACATAAGAACAAGTTTGTTTTTCCGGCCTTGTAGCTCTGACGCGATAAGAAATATTTACCAATATGAAAATGGAATGATGTAAAGTATTAATATATATGACGTCTGCCAAGACCCCTAGTGTGGGTAACGTTTTCCTCTTGGACAAGCCAACAAGCCTTTATTATAAATGCTTATTGTGTTGTAAACCTCTTCTTGCTTTTTACAATTTACTGTTTGGAGTACTATCTGGTAAGCATGCCAGCTGATAACTGGATTTTAGGTGGCCATCCAACTGATGAAATGGTAATGAAGTCGTATATCAATGACCTAAGTTGAGTAAAAACAATGCGGTAGGAAAGTGTGATGTCACGATTTTGAACATTTTAAAATAAAGGGGAAAAAACTCACTTTTTATGTTACCCTATTAGTGAGAACGTCAGTCGCCAAAATTGAGAGTAATACCTTTCCCGACAGGGAGATATCAGGTTTCAAAGTTTTGAATCTTTCTAACAAAACCCTATTGTTTAATGCTGGTTCGTAACTTAAGGAACCAAGGAATATCACAGAGTTTTGACAAGACGTTTTTGAGATTCAAACGCCTCTAGTTTAAACACTATTCACACTACAGGTCAGGTATTTTTGGAAACAGCCTATTCCAAACTTGCCTTTCGATATCTGAAGTCAGATTGTACTATCTCTAAAATTTTTGATTTGTGACGTCATCACTTTCCCTCCGCATGATGAATTGAGATATTTTGCTCGCAGAACTACGACTGTTGAACGTAATGAACTTATCGTGAAGGTGAATGATGCTGATAATATGCTATTTGAGGCAACCATATGTTGCAAGCGACTATGTTGTTGATTAGGTATGCTATTATTATCCATCAGCAATATCCAAGTTGAAACATACGTCCTTTATTTTTCATTCTAGTTCCTAAGTTGGGAGTGTGTCAACTTTTCGCTAATAGCTTTGTCCGAAGTGCTTTTCCAGGTAAGCGAGTCATAGTTTTTGGTGTTTGGACTCGGGAGCATGTTGTTGACATCCTTATAGGGAAAACAAAACTGAAATTACTCGTCTTAAATATGAATTGTGTGGCATGGTTCACATCAACACTCTCGTGTAGTCGGTTTTTATGACTTATTTACCGTAACATCTTTAATTCTCAATTTGGCATGATGTGCCATGAAAAAGATTCCAATACGTTTTCCACTCTTCTCAATAACAAAATATGAGTAAAATATGTATGGAAGATATAAAGAATGCGCAAAACGATGAAATGTCTTGCATTATCATGTAAAATATGCTTTCTTAGAAATCCTAAGGTATTATAATGGGTCATATTTACACCTGTATTTACTGGGTCTAAGCAATATATCTAAAGTGGAGGAGGGACACACTGGTAGTGTACAATATAGCGACCAAACTTACCTCCTGGTGGTCAACGATTTGTCTCTGTTAATCTGTACTTGGGGCTTTGAACAGGAGAGAAACGGATTGAGGCATTTTATTTCATGCAGAAAAGTATTATCAATGAATTACCTGAAGCAGTAAATGAATAGTAAGTAACAATTAGATATAGAAAGGGTGGGGACTGCCTTTTCCCGGCCTGCTGCATAAGATGACTTATTGTCAGTTTTGGTACACAATTTACTGGACATATTTGGAATTTTAAGATTTTGCCTCCGCAGAATCTTCCCGGTACAAGGTTTAGCTGCAGTCATAGCAACTTGTCACAGACATGCGTAACGTTTTGATGTGATCAACTCCGTCACTTTTTTGTTAAATTTCCAGATCTCCTACTCCTACTCATATGAACTGCGTCCGTTCTTGGACATCCTTCTGCACCTTCTTCTGATGGATGATTCATGGCAGCAACAGAGGTTGAACCATGCATTCAGAGGTACGTACTTGCATGCAGATGCAAGGTCCAGCTGTCTTAAATGACCTTTACCTTTACCGCACATTTTCACGAACCTCTTGTTGTAGATCTGATGTACTTACAGTATATTAGCTTATGTTATAGGTTTTTTCAATTAATATTCCACACGTTTAACTGACCCCATTGCATTACAATAGAAGCAACTCGAATTTTTCAGACAACGAAACAACTGCTAAGCAACATTGTTGCCTGGATTGGTTTTACAAAAAGAGAGAGAAAAGAAAACCACAGAAAGATTCGTTTTGCGCACCATTAAACACGCACGCAACTTTGTTCTTCCGAC
Source organism: Carybdea cf. marsupialis auct. non (Linnaeus, 1758) (assembly GCA_010016065.2). Lineage (NCBI taxonomy): Eukaryota > Metazoa > Cnidaria > Cubozoa > Carybdeida > Carybdeidae > Carybdea > Carybdea cf. marsupialis auct. non (Linnaeus, 1758). The sequence continues at coordinate 2,401 of JAAAKL020016252.1, forward strand.
GTAGCGAACAATCAACAAGTGAGCCTGCGAAAAAGAGCTACTTAAGGAAGGTTGAGCTGGAGCCAAAATGTTGTGTCGCTTATTTTAAAAGGCGGCTAGTGCTTTAGCGCACCCTTGAGAGTGATGGGAGGGACCGGTGGCCGTCAAAACTAGGCAAGGTATAGCATTACTTTCAGGTATCAGCCTACGTATATTGCTTTTAATTGATTGGTCATTGATTCTTATAATTGATCTTATTTGAAGGAGTATCTGATGATCGTGAAGGCCTGTTCGATACAATCCAGCGATCAAAAGCACACAGTCAAAAAAGGGGATACCAGTGCATTAAGGCTATTGTTCAGTTGCTGACAAAGTAAGTGTAAAAATAACTTCAAAATATGTAAATAATTCGTTAAATATTTGTTGATGTATTAAAGAATAAAGCGGTGACGAGTAAATATTCAGACTTCAATTTATTTTTAGGTTTTGTTCTTTACAGTCTCTAATCTCACACTCTTACTGCTATAGCCTGGGAACTTCACTTGGGACATTGAAATTGCGAAGTGGGTAAAAATTTGAAAAAGAAAAAAAATACAGAAAGAAGAGAAATGCATGGGTATGTAAAGTAAGTAATTCTAGGAAGAAAGGGATGGACACAGCACCGCGACGTCATGGATATGTTTGTCAGAGTTTACAGTTTTGTGATTCGCAAATGTTGGCTAATTCAGAGAAAGAGACACAAGATAATTATAGTTGTATATATTTCGGCTAGTTTTTGCTGTTAATAACGAGCTTGAGCTTGGGTTGAGCTGAACTTACGACTGACTGATGACCCTCGGGCCACCATCAGGCTCATCTGATTTGTACGAATGTGAGGATACCAATCTCTTCCCATGGGCCTTCTTTGCAACTGGCGATGTTGGAGTCAAGTTTTTACATGATTTTAAAAGCAGGCCGAATAATGCTGCATAAGGACTGGGAAGCAGTTCCATACATGCCTGACCTTTGCCTATACAACACACTGGTTGTGATGTCTTTGATCATGCGAATTCTGTGCTGCAAATGGTGAGAGATACTGATACGTATACATTACTACTGAGAGAAAGAGCATCTGATATGGTAATACTACCAGTAATGTTATATATGTCTTCCTAAGTGACTATTTTTGTTGAGTCTCATTGAAAGATATGTACGTTTCCATCGTCTATATTTGTAGGTAGAGAAGGCTCCATGATTTAAGTTAAGAGTAAAAAGGTCGTTTGGGATTTTCGAGAAGGTTACGCTTGAAAATGAGGCAAAACTGCCCACGTTTTTGCAAATTGCCATGAATCTCAGTTACTAAGCTCTCCGTTCTCTTCCATTTTGCACGAAGATGACATAGACGCGAGAATAGCCTGCAAAGAAGCAAACTGCGGCCCGAGTTCGATTTCGTAAGAGGAAGACACTAAACTCGTTATTGCATAAGTTTATTCAAAACTTTAAGCAGTTCGATATACACTGGTAATTCTCCATACTCTGCTTGGTATAAAATCATTGGTTGATGTTCTTTACTCTATTTTGTAGCTGTGAAGTGGCGTACAGGATGATTCTTTCAAATGACGACTTAAAACACCAGTGGAAGTCAGCTGTTCGATGGTTGGGTGATGAGTTAGAAAGAGTAAGTATTTCCCGGAAAGGATGTCAATCGCCAGTTTTATCATAACATCATTCTTTGCTAATAAAATGTTGGTTGTTTTTATTCGCTCGTATTACGTAAGGACATCTTGACCAGGCCTTACGCACTTGGTAGAAACGGTATTACGGTAGAAAAAAATCTACTGACATAAAGTTGTAAAAAGAATTGTGAGCATTTTGATATGGTCTTGCTAAATCAGCTATTATTCTTTTAGAATAATAATAGAATTCTTTTACTATTGATTTTATAGTCAGGGCTGACGAAATTGAGTAGAATAGATAGTCAAAAGTAAGGGAATAGCCATAGGAATAAACAAAACTGGACCACCAAAGACCTAAGTTCTGCCCCACCAGTTCAACCGCCTATACATTACACTTGCCCCTTTTTATAGTGCTCCCCTCCCTGGTTTTTAAATTTTTGTGTCATTCGCTCATTTGTTATTGCCAGATTATTATAGTAGTTGTGTAATTTGACGATTTCGAGGTTATCGTGCTATACCCCCATGATTATAGCAAATTTGCTTTACCCCTTCGTAGCACGTCTGCAATGGTATAGAGTTGGCTTCACAAGAGTACGGTAGCAGGGTCTTCGATTTATTTTATTGATTGATAGTTATTGTTCTCAGGATATCTTTAAGCCCGACCATAAATATCCGTTGAGTACTATTTTAACCGTCAGTCGGCTTTGAGGATCGTGATAGTTTTTCCCTAATGGGGTAGTGTTTCTAGATTGGTCCTACATCCCATTTAAATCCTGTACAAAGGTGGCCAATAATGTTTTTCTTGGATGAAGTTTATGATAAAAGTTTTTTCGGTTTCTAACCCAAAAATCGATTTAGAGGTAAGAAGGAGACGGATTTTGTAGCCAAATCTGGTAATGCTGTGGACTTTTCCTTTCCTAGAGGAGTTTTGTGAAACTATGAATCACTTTTAGCATCTATCACTTTGATAAGTGTAACTAATTTTTTCATATATATTAATTTTGTAGAGAGCGCCGTCAGCTTACAGTTACAATAACTGGTCTCCGCCTACACAATCAAACGAAACATCCAACGGGTAAGTAAATACATAGTATGATTGACGTCTTTCATCGTAAGAAATATGCTGTTCTCGCAATCGGGCTTGGTAAAGATGCTAAGGCTGTTTAGCGAAGCACGTTTTGCTGCACTAGTCGACGTCCGGTGCCACATAAAAAATTGTTTCATTTTAAGTATTGAATGTATTAAGGTGCCCTCAACGTCAAAAATACGCGGCAGTCCAACTGTGCAGATGGACGATGTGTATGTGTGTGTACATGTACAACCGGATGAAGAGCTTTATCACCAACAACTTGCCTATTGTTATCATCCCGTATTCGTGTTTAAGATGTTCTTATAAGGCCAATCTCCACTAGGAAAAATAGATTCCGCAGACAGTTATCGCGGCGGGCTACATTTTACTCCTCCACATTTTTCGCAGCGGAATCTCCATTAGGAGCAGCGATGCAGTATACACACCTTCAACAGGAGCATAAACAAAATGACCGAAGGTGAGATCCAATATTAGCGAGGCTTCGGAAGACATTGCATACAGTTATATTCGTCATGTCATCCGTGAAGTTACCAAAAATGGCAAGACTGTCATTCTGTGAAGTTTACGTGGAAAATTCCTACTAGTAAAGGCCCATGTACATGACAACAAAGATCATGCCCAGTGAAATAGTGAACACGAGTTGAGCCACAGCATTACAGCCACAAAATACAGGTTTCCCCCAATTGTAAGTAAGCTTATGGTGTTAGTCGAATGTTCAGTGGGCCTAAATTTACAACAAACTTTCAGTTATCAGATATTTGTGTAATCTCGCACTTAACGAATATTTGTTAAGTCACAACTCGGCTATCTTGAAAGCATTGGCTTGAGCTTGGCTGAGTTAACACAAATACAATAGTACTATCAATATGTGAGAGAAACCAAAGAGAGAAATGATTTTCTTAATTCAAGTTATGTTGGTAACTTCTGTGATGATTCAACTTGCGTGCTTGTCACTCAGCATAAACTCCTACTCGTGTCACTGATTCACTTTCACAAGCGAAAGCCTCGGTGTGAAACCGAATATTTCAAATACTACTAATTGTTTGGACTAGCTTTTGGGTCACATTTCTGTTTACATTATAAACATTATGATATGCTGATATTTTGATGGCTTCAAACATTTGCCATATTCAACACTTAACAAGCCCCGTTACTTTGACCGCCATCTTTACTAGGCAGAGATGATGCATTTTTATTGGTTGGGCGTTGAAGCGGAATTTTGCCAGCAGTTAAAAGTAGAACTGATTTCTAATATACGCTGCTCGTAAAATGTCGAGGCGACATCGCTAGATGTTATGTAACAACTGCTACTGCGCATGTGGAGCAGCGGAAAATGTCGACCGCCTTGACATTTTCCCCCTAGTGGAGATAGAGCGTTAGAGACATTCTGGTTCAACTTAGGATACTTTACAATTTTTTGTGAACTAAACGAGAAAACAAACTGCCCTCCGATGTAAGTAATGCCCACAACAATGAGTTGCAGCCCGTGTATTTCCAAACCGACCGATACAAAAACTTGTGTCGACTCTTGGGTTGAAGTTGATGGGTGGCGGTCGGTTCCCCATAATTTCTCTTCGAAAATAAAAAAAAAGGCTTCTAATCCTAGGAGATTGCCTTCCCTCGCCAATAAGGGCGAGGCATTACGAGTAGCATTAATTTGCTTATTAGACATTCACGGTTAACCTTAATTGTATAAATCATGGCCACCCTTTTATGACACACACACCCCCTAACTTAGCAAATGTCCAAGCAACTGTTCACAAAGATGAAAATGGGGCATTGAAGACTAAATGTATGACGAGAACGTACCTTATGTTTAAGAGGTTTTCTACTTGACATTTAGCATCCTGTGTCAGGTTGGTTATGTCTCCCGTTTACTATTGAGTATAGTCTTCCGTGCTCTATATTCCGGTGCTGCTGAATACCCCAATTAGAGAACGCATGACTATTTCTTCACTAAGTCCGGGAAAAAAAAGGGGGGGCACTTTGCTATCCCAAACACTTTAGTTGAGATACTATTGTAAGTGGTCTCACTTTGGTCGTATTCATTTGCGTACCCCGGTGATCTTTCAACGTGGACACCTTATAACTTGATGACCCACTTTGTAGTGCCAAATACGGAAATGACTCGGCAAATGTTCACAGAGTGACTGTAAAGGATGCCTTGTTCCAACAGTGTCATACTACGCATGAATTTGTTGCAGACTACATGAAACGGTATCGAAACAAGCATTTGCATATAGTAAAATCGTTTGTAAACATGTGTTGCTATCTCGAAGTTTGGTTGTAGGACATAGAAATCTTCGAAATGTTTTTTGAATGTACTGGTTTCTTCCTATAATTGAATGTACTCAGCAAAAAAGTAGACCCCGCTGCAACGAATGCTCAGTCCTTCAGCTTGAAGACGCTCAGAATAGAAGAGTAGTAATGATTGTTATAGTAGCTAGCAATGAATGCAAGTAATGTTCCTTACACACTTATACGAAGTGCTAATGAGCAGGCCGAGCAGACAGTATTACTATCTTCGTATGATATTTACTGATTCACTTCCATAAAGAGAGTTTTTGTTGCTTGTACTCATTTTAGTCTCTTTGTTTTTTGGTTATAAAGTAGGTATTTTTTACCCATACTGCCGATTTCAATCTTTTTGGTATTGATGTCGCTAGGTTGTGTTTCACATATTATGACATACACATACCTATATTTGATCGTGAAAGAATTTGCGATCAATTATTCAAATTATTTTGGTCACGGATTATGTGGAAGGGGCAATAGCCACCTTCTCGTCTTATTAGGTAACAACGTATGAAATATGAAGGGTTTAGATTTGTCGGTCATATTTTTCGTAGGTATTTCTTGGAGAGATCACACAGTGCTCGGCTGACATATGCGAAGGCTTGCGACTTCTTCGACGAAGTAAGTGTACGAAATTACGGATTTACAAAGTTGGAGTGGCTTTCTGAAGTGTGCCTTTAAAAAGTGGAGCTCCCTTTTATGATACGAAGAGTGGCTTGATAATCTTTCTTTATCTTAATGGTGTAATATTTACTTACTATAGAATTTAGCTTGCTTTGGTGAATGTTTATTATAAAACTGTTATCTTACAATCTCATGGTATTTGCATCTGATTTGAGTGATTTACTTCTTCCAAAAGTGTTTCTCCAAGAGTCCTGGCCCTCCTAGCTAAAGTTGATATGGCCACACTGATACATATTAGGCAAAAGTTACGTACTTGATTCGTAATTTTGTAGGAGATATGTGACCGATTGATGTAAATATAGCGAGATTAAAATGTAATGCTTGGTACTAATGCTATGTATGCCAATCGAAACTTTACCGCTTAAAGACGAAGCCTTGTGTGAAGTTCCTCTCTGCACTCATGCACTGTAAGGTTCACTATATCACGTGAGAAAACGTCTTAATAAGCATGACTCTGTGCCGCGCAACCTGTGCAGAAGTAGAACCCTTCGCCATTGTATGGCGGTGCAACACCTAACGGAAGAAACAATATTTCAATGATGTGTTATAAATTCTCCTCGTTAGTATTAACAACCTGCGTTTATATATCACTAGGTAGTTACTTTTAGAGGAAACTTGATCCGGAGTAGTAATGTTCGTAAGAAATGGAGGTCTATCATTTTTTGTAGCGTCATATTGGTTAGCCTTCATTTAGTCCTACTTTCTTTTGTAGGCACAGCTTCTGAATGTGTCTGAAGCAGTAAACTTGCCACATTTCTACTCGTCCATTTTACGTTATAGACACTATGCTCAATTAACCCTGACATCTTTCTGCATAAAGCATTTGTAATGCTATGGTTTGTTTTACGTAAAGGAATAAGACCTTTGCACTTCTTGCATTCACTTCTTCCAGGATACGGAGGAACATGAAACGGAACAAGAGCCACAACAAGGCGGCACACCCCCAGAAGAGAAGACTGTCTTCTTCCCGGAACAAATCGATAGTTTCGCACCCCTTATGGAAATGTCAGTGCAGGGCAGAGACTCTTCAAGCGAGATGATTGAGGAACGGCTCCCAGCAGACGGGCAAGTGCAGAAGGATGATTCAGATTAGAGAGGAGTCATGTTTCTCCAGGATTATCTACTCCTAGGGTGCCGTCCTATTTGCGAAAGCGGGGATTTCTGCATACAATCTGGAAAACAATGGAATATCTTTGGGGCCATGATAGGTTTATTTTGGGCTAAGCAATTTTAGAAAAGAAACAGCTCGCCCCACTTTCCTCGTCGTGACAGTAGCAGAAAGGGGGTAAATATTTCTTCCGAGATATGTGTGACAGGTTATATTGTTTAATGAAAGGAATTGTGTCCACAATATACCAATTAGTTGCCATCTTGTTTTTAATGACAGCTTTAATTGTAATAGAAATTGACCTGTGTTTTCCTTAAACATTTCTTTGATTGCATATGGCTCACTTCGAGAACTGATCTTGGATATTTAACTGCTGGATGTTACATCTTGTATCACCAACAATGGCGATAGTCGGCTGGAACACTCTCGTTTGCTGCTGAACAGCCCGAGTGACAATTCATCCTTCCTTGAGAACGAAGCTGCATTAGAAATTTCGTGCTATAAAGCGGATCATTTTGACTACTTTGAGCCGTGTGTATGCTGCCTGTCGCAAACAGTAGGTGGATACGTAGATCACCGTAGCTTAAGTTATCGTCTACATGGCACTGGTCGTAGCAGCAAATAGGTATATTTCACAAAGATAGGCTTCTCGTATTTTTCATTGTAAACGCTTACTGCAATTTTCTATTTGGCCCAACTTTTATTTCTGTGGGAAATAGATATCGGCATGTGTTCCAGAAACGCTCACTACTGTCGCACAGCTTACAGTTTGAACGCATGCGCTGATTTTTTACCAGTTTGCCATTCTTGAGAGACAATCCTTACGCCTCATTGCCAAGGATTTATTGATTTCATACGCATGCCTTTCGTATGGTGATTTGTGTTTTGCGAAGAAGTGGTGGCTTGTGTCAATGTTTGGTGTCGTCTCTTTCAACTTCAAGTTTGTTATGCAGGAAAGTTTCGTCGTTTACGCTTCGTCCGTATTTGGTCGTTTGATTTGATTGCGGAGAGATCGAAAAGCTGACCCCAAAACTCGGGCACCTTGTGTTTCTTTTCCAACAAGAGCACAAGGTACTTAAAGTTTTTACGATTTTCACGTTCACACTGCGCGGTTTAGTCCTCACAAGACTACATACGCCCTTCCTTAAGGTAGAAGTGGGCGGATTGTCAATTAGCACACATGCATGAAGCGGCTACGTCTAGTCTGACTAGAACTTCAGCTATATATTTTCTGTTGTAGCGAGTACAAAGGCAGCTTAACCTCTTCCGTTATCTAGTGTAAATCAGTGTTTCTTATGTGATAGTTCTGTATGGAGATTGTTACATTATGTGCATTCCATCTGCATAGAATTGGAATAAAAAATTCAGGAATGTACTCACTTACTCATCAATTGTTTATTTCCGTTTTGTGCTGCGCCAATCAGCGTTTGTTTTAGCTTCTGGTTTATCCTGTTTGCATGTTGTACTGCGTAGACGACACCATTATTTTACCCTTGTAAGGTCAACTGTATTTGTACAGGTAGATGTACTGCGGAATGCCGTAGTAATACATAAAACATTATACTAATAGTAGTAGAAATGAAAGGACAGCTATTTAAGAAACAATTCATTTCCGAGAAGACGAGTTCCAAACTAGCTAAAAAGCATTTTCAGGCATGCCAATTTTTTACATATGGGATTTCTGCACCTGTTTTCTGATTATTGTACCTAAACGTGGCCCCCTACTTTGTACAAGAATCACTTACCCACGGGGCTTGTTGAATAGATTTACAAATTATGAGAACTGATGATTTTTATAAGCGTGGGTACTCACGAAAAGCGTTGCACTTCTTCTTCTTTGCAGTGCCGTATTCGAAACTTTCGAACTTAGACGATCATGGCTTTGACGAGATTACGGTCAGA
>JAAAKL020016253.1:0-11113 GCA_010016065.2 Carybdea cf. marsupialis auct. non (Linnaeus, 1758)
TTCTATTCTATACTATACTATTCTGTACTATACTATACTATGCTATACTATGCTATACTATATTATACTATACTATACTACACCATACCATTTTTCCAACTTTAGATATAATGGTGGAAAAGACAGAAGGAGATCTGGAGCATTATGCTAAGGACGGGTTAAGGACGCTGTGTGTTGCTAAAAGGGTAGGACATCTACGAATTTATGAGTTATGTGACAGTGATGAATGTGCTATCATGTGTGTTATCGAACGCGCCTGTTGGTTTTCTTCGCATGTTTTCGCTAGTAATCTTTGCAACATCTGCAATTCTAAAATGAGCATGCTAGATATTCGGAAAAGTAAGTTCGTAACTAATAACACACGGGAGCGTCGCTCTGATGTCTGTATTTACTTACCACACATGCAATGGGTGATAGGTATTGATTTGCTGGGAACATTTTGGAGTGAAAGCTTTAATACCACGTCAACCTCTGCTGATGAAATTATAAAGCTATCCTAAATAATTGAGTCTCTGTAAATGTTACTACAGTTACGTGAAAAGAATAGTGTTAATAAACAGGTAATGTCAACATAAAGCCAAAAACTAGTTGGTCTATATTACGTAAAGAACACTTATGATTGTAATCCTTATGCAACTATAAAAGGTTGATTTCGCTGGTGCTTTACCATGCACTGTTGTCCTGTACCACTACAAATAGTCAGGGCTGTAGATGATCCGGCTTCTTTGAAGTAAAGCAAGAAATTGCATAATTAATCGTAGAATTATTTAGTTTTTATGGCATTCCAGCATGATTTCCACTCGAATCATGTCTTGCTTTGACCATTGGCCACCTATAGTATACTGACGGGTGGGGGATGCTCATGCAATGCCATGCACTCTATCGCCGACCACAACACAGTGCTTCAATGACTGAAATCTGGTTTCCATGCAGATTTCTGGGGATTTTGTGTAATCTGTTGATGCGTCACCCCTACAGTTTGAACATCAATTCCAGGGAAAAAAGCCTCCAAGTATGTGCGAAGGAACTAGGTAGCTGATTATAGGGAGTTGTCTGATTCAGCGGGGGGATTGAAGAAGCGTAGGGAGCGTCAGTGACATATTTACAGTTAAAGGATGGGTTGTAACAGTGTTCCCCTGCCACCAAGTCATATGTGATTACGTTAAACTAATGTATCGGACAGACTAGTAGACAATGGGTAACATTTCGGCATGCATTTGTTCAAAATATTTTGGGCGTTTCTATTTTCCAACAAAATCTCCCCATCAGCATTCATCAATCATAAAAAAAGCTGGAGCGTTTTATTTGGAAGAAATGGCCTTCATTTAAGCATGTATTATGCCAAATGTCAGACATTATTTTCGGACAATAGAGTATACTGTTTTAGTTCCTTTTGTCACAACCGATCAAAGGTATGTTTGAGGAGATTAGTTACATGCTGCCCACGGGCCTAGCTGGTAATCTCATGAAAGGACACAGTATTGTCAGATAGTCGTAAATATACTAGCTTAGCAATCAACTAAGGTTTCTGTTAACTAAGCCAGAAGTTTCGTTCGGTAGATGTAAAACATCAGGCCTTTCTTTTTCCGGGCTTTGTTGCTCTCGTTTTTTGTTTCAGTCTTTTTCTTTTCTCCTTCATTTGTAATGGTACTACAACTGTCAGCGAGTATGAAATAGCTATAATCATTTTTGTTGTTGCATAGTCTATGCGCCAGTCTCAGTGGAGCAGGACGACTTCCTTCCTACATTGATTCCTACATACATCAATTTTCCTTCTTATTTATTTTAATGCCTCAATTGTATCAGGCTGTGGCGTAATCACGAGAAGCGTATTGGGGTACCGAAAGCATAAACCTCGACACAGACATTTCGAGATCTTTCCCATCCATGTGGCAATGGCGTTCTTCAGAATACCCAATCCAGTTCCGAACGTTCTTAGGACCTACTATTCATGATTAGATTTACCACAGGCAGCAACACTAGCAGTGGGCAGCGGCTCGAACTGAAACAGGAAGGACTATGTCTGTTATTCTGCTTGAACAGTAAATCAACTGTAAACGTACTGTCGCTAGTGCACCGCTTAAGGCCCTCATGGATGACATTGCGGCAGTCTCAGAACACAAACGTGGCATGAGGGATGTGCTAGCACTTTAAGCTGTGGTTCTGTTGTTTTATCTGTCTGAAATGCAATCCAGAGGTCTGAAATGAAATCCAAAAGTTCAGAGGTTGATACGTAGCTTAAAACAATTGGTTTGCAATAAATTCGGCTGCCTTTTAAATAACAATGCTGGTGGCTAACAGTATGGTATCTTATTTATATTGATATGGACTTTGCTTATTAATGTGTTATCATTTACAGTGAGATTATACCCGAGGTGGAAAGGCATGGAAAGCAGAGGCAGAACTTTAAATCCTTACGCATGGGCAGTGTTAAGGGACGTAGGAATGCAGCTTTCAGAGACATAAGGTAGTTGAAGCATAGATACTTCTGCATTTGGCACAATATGCCCACCAGAGACAGTGCTTTTGCCAGAAGAAGCATGCCGTGAAGATTAATATTGGCTGCAAGGATATTTGGGGTCGGGAGGAAGCCACCGCAGCATTACGCATGAAGGCCATCTAGAACTCAATGCCTGAACTCAACACTAACTAACCTCGACAACGACAATTCTAGATATGGTAAAATGGGAATATAAGACATTGTCCAATTGTAGCTTTGTGATTAAGTAATACACATGGAGCCTGAATGTTGGCCTCTTTGCTGTGAAGTGTCCTCGTTGTATAAGGTCAAAACGTTCAACAGTAGAAATCTAATTCGGTGAAAAGAATTAAGAAGATTTATCCTTTGGAGTACTGGAACTGTATTGGATGCAGGGCATTTGATGTTCGTGGAGGGTTAACTGGAAGGCGACAGAGAAAAAAATCCCGTGAAGTAATTCCAAATTATTTAACTGAGAGGACGGTGAATAAGGACCTAGCCATATAAGATACCTTCCAGCCAAGTGCGAACATGAAAAATGGACGTTGAACAGTGTATGATGATGGTGAAGCACAATTAGTCACCAAAGCGCGAGAAGAAAGGACCAAGTGTGGGAAGGCCATACCACGCCTCCCCGTAATTTATAAGGCGCTAGTTTCCCTTCAACTGTGGCAGCTGAGGCCTGATGTTATGATTTTGAGTGATGGGGAAAAGAAGGCATCTTCATTGGAACTTTCTTGTTTCGTGGGAAGAGAACTTTGCAAATGCAGAGGACCTGGAAGGGAAAGCGTGGAGAGAGTTCCTGGAGGAAAGAGAAGGACAATGTTAAATCGTTTTGGGATTAGTGGGGGTTTTTGAGTGAAACGTTTCCTCTTGTATCCGCATAGATTCTGCTTTACGAGTAAAGAGTGCAGGAAGCTAATCAATGAGTACAAGAAGCAGTTAAGGAGCCATTGTTTTAGGTATGATTGAGGAGGCATCGTTTTAGGTATGATTGAGGAGGCATCGTTTTAGGTATGATTGAGGAGGCATCGTTTTAGGTATGGTTGAGGAGGCATTGTTTTAGCTATGATTGAAGAGGCATCGTTTTAGGTATGATTGAGGAGGTATCGTTTTAGGTATGATCAAGGAAGCATCGTTTTAGCTATGATTAAGGAAGCATCGTTTTAGGTATGATTGAGGAGGCATCGTTTTAGGTATGATTGAGGAGTCATCGTTTTAGTTACGATTGAGGAGGCATCGTTTTAGGTATGGTTGAGGAAGCATCGTTTTAGGTATGATTGAGGAGACCGACGCATGCTGGGAGGAGAAGGAAACTTGGTAAATCATAGCGATAAAGGGCTACCATATCTATTGAAATGGTTTCCACCAACCCCCTTCAAACAAGCTCACATTTCCGAGTAGCCATGCCACTTCTTTAATGCGGTGGTTGAGTAGGAGCCGTAAGTGTCGAGGCTTGCCTTCCAAGGATCGTTGGAGTTCGGATCCAGAACTGGAGAAAAAATTTACATTGTTCCGACCATCAGTGTACTCCTTCCCTTCTTTCCTTTCCAAAAAATTGGGCCAAAATAACTAAAATAACAAAGGCAGTCAAATTTATTCGGAGTTGAGGCCCCTTGCCACCCCCTGTGGTTACGCTCCTGGTAAAGTCCTAGTTTTCTTAAAAAGTTCTATCTTTCTCAGATATTGCCATCAACAGACATACTTAAGAGACAAAGAACTGAAGCTCACCATATGATTGATGTTGTATGTCAACCACACTTACATTTCTGTCCTTAAAATACAATTTAGAGAAAAGGAAGATAGATTCTTTTGTTTAGCCCATAAACCCTGTCTGTTGTGCCTATTCGTAAACACCAGGGAGTTAGATTGCCAACCGCCCTGGTAGTCTAACTGCATAATTTATTTAGATACAAATGTACAATTATACGTCGGATAAAGAGTAGAGTCAATAAATGCAATAACTTGAGAAGAGAAAAGCCAATAAATTTAGAATTAGGCGCAGGGTTGAAAATTTGCACGGAAAGTAGTGATTACTACCCGCTCCAGATGGTGTAACGAGGGGCCCCCATTGCTACATTTGTGCATAAACGAAACACTCCTGTCTTTTGTGTTCTCTAGGAACTATCAATAGAAGAGTACGAGACATGGGCCATGGAGTATCACCACGCGGAGATATCTATATTGAATCGAGAGGAGAAAGTCGCAATAGTCGCTGACAAGATAGAGAGAGAATTGACCTTGCTTGGAGCTACAGGTAACATAGTTGTATTTAAACCTTTAGAGTTGATGTTAGTGTTATATAAAGGGCTTTTTTATCCGTCTTGTGACCCATCTCCCTCTTATCTACATCTGATAAGGCACCCTCTTTCTTCAACCCTTGGTGGCAGAATCCCCATTTCCCCCACTCTAAGTAATTAATAGCTTTTGAATGATCCGTTACGATCTTGTTATCATATGATGAACGGCAGCTGAAATTTGAATGCAAAGACCATGTTTGCAACCTATAGAGAGAACAGGCCTGTGAATATATACCGATCAAATTTTTATAAAAAGTAACAGCGTCCCTTACTTGTTTGAAAGCATTTCAGACCTTGCTAAGTTTTTTATCTTTTTACGAACAGCGCCTGGATTGTATATTTTGTCCTCTTGCAAATCTGTTGTTTTTTCTTATTACCTACGTGCTTGTCTGTCTGGCTTCCTTCCATCTTTTTCTTCCTTCCTTCCTTTCTCTTTGTTTGTTTTTTTCCCTTTTGTCTTTTTCTATGCTCTTTTTTCTTTCATTGCCGCTCCTTCTTTATCTCTTTCTGCTTGCTCCTCCTTCGTTTACTCGTTGTCTCATGCTGTGTCTTTTTAGCCTTACCCTGTCGCATTCTCGTCACGTCTTACCTCCATTCTCTCGTGCTGGGTTTTTTTTTACCTTTTTATTCTCATACTTCCCGTAACATCTGTGAATGGTTTCCTGTAATATATAACTCAAAGATGATTTTAAGTTTTCTATTTCTCGTTATTGCGTGTTAACTTTTTTCCTTCTGTCTTGGTTGCGACAAGTGTCTGGCGAGAGTTTGTTACTACCATTTCGCCAAAAATACAGTTGTAAATGCAGTCGATCGTTTCATTTCTTCCTTAGTTTTAAGTAATAAAGTGGTAATAAAGGATTTGTAAGAACTATCACTGTCTTACTTTATCCCAATTCTCACCAAGATGAACTGGAAGATATTTCAATATTTTACCATTTGCGGCGCAGGTTTTTTCCTGTCTACAACAGATTTTACTCACTTCCGATTATTAGGGGATGCGACAGCCCTCGCCGTCTTGCTAAGGTTCTGTATCCCTCGTCATTTCAGTATAAAAGGGAAAGTGGAAGTGCGTCCTTACACTTAGTGAAGCTTACTTATAATTTAAGGTTTATGAGATTAAGTGGTTTAAGCTAGATCTGGTTATAATATCCTTTTAGCAAGATCTTTTTGTGTTTCACCATACCAAGGTTTATATTTGGGTCGTGGCTATGATTAGCAGCAAAAAGCGAATAGCGCAGTATGTGGCTGCTTTGTGCCTACACTCTGCAAGGAGTGAACCACAAGTAAAAATATCAACAGAAGACTTGAGATCTGGGGTTAAGTGTCGGTGGCAAAACATCTTTAAATCTACGTAGCACAGAAAAGGCAGTAAATAAATGCCGTTTATTTTCCGTCATTGCCTTGAGTAAAAAAAATTCTTGTTTTTGTTAGGTATTGAAGACAAATTACAAGAGGGAGTACCAGAAACGATAGCCAGTCTGCGATTGGCCAACATCAAGGTGTGGGTACTAACAGGCGATAAACAAGTGAGTTTGTTATAACTGTGCGATATATCCAATCGTTGAAAAATGTGTGGTTCTTTTTTTGTTTAGTGTCCTCCTGATTTTCAGAACCAAACCTTATTGTTTTATTTTTACTTCTTCATAACTGACTTTCCTCCAAAACTGAATTTTTTAATAGTAAGTTAATTTCCTCTTAGCTAGAAAGTTGTAATAAGAAGAATCAGGTAGTTTGAGAAAGATCTGAGAGTTCGTAAAAAGCATATTGTATATAGGGAGCTACTTGCTTCTGTTCCAGGGGTAATAATTGGCTGCACCCCAGGGTTGTTGTTACGTTGTGATCAAAAAACATATTTCAGACACACAAAGGCAAGTAGTTTCTAGTATATCTTTGGCGTAGTATTCCTTCCTACTCTTTCGTTAGAATTTGTATAGCTGTCTTTGAAATACGTAGTTATTGGGAGACCCAATATCGCTACGTAGATTTAGATACGTCATTTACATACATTTTCCAGATCTAGATTTTCTTTATTATTTTATGAATACTGCATCTCCAAGACACACTGTAGCATGTTTTATCAGAAAGGCAGCGTTGGATTCTTGGAAGGCAACATAATTCATATGCTTGTCATTATATTGAAACTGTAGTTAATTATTAAATTCGTAGCTAGGCTTCGAGCCTTTGGTAGCCAGGGTCTGGCTTCTCTGATATCTCTACGCATGTGCTTTGGATAGTATTTTCTTAAGGGCGATATGTAACCACTGATCTCTAAAAAAGATTGGACCGAGCTTTCAATTGTTTCTAACAGCGAAGAAGTGTAGTCAAGAGCACTGGCCCCCATTAGTTACAATAGCGAGAAGGTCCGCCATGTTATGTAACATTTGTTTATAATCCTTGTTTCATTGGGACTGAAATGGTGTCCAGCAATTGACCTCCCTGTGAGACGGAAGATGCTCGATCAAGTATTTTTTAGAGATCATTGTATGTAATAGAACGCATTTGCCCATAGGGAGCCTCAGAAATATATTATTTAGGGATGTAAATGTGATACCATAACCTGATGACGTTTTATGTAAGAACTTATTTATATGTCGTTAGCAGTTGTAAAGAGGTTTGTGAGAATTACTTTAGTTCATACAATCGTTTATTGTACGTATTTACTTACGAACTTGTTACAATATTTAAAATATCAGTATTTAAAAGTATGCTTCTTTTCTTTCTTTTTAATCGCAGGAAACTGCAATAAATGTTGCATTCTCATGTCGCCTACTTGACAGCAAAATGGACATTATTGTTCTCAATTGTAAATCGAAGGTAAGACACTTGGATGATTACTCGTAAAATACAGTAGAAATTGTGTAACCTTTTGATGGATCACTCCATTTTGTGTATTTTCTCAATTTTTAGGGGGTAAAGCTGTGACTTAAAATTAGACGTGAAATAGTTGTAGACAACGCATGATCTTCTTCTTTATTTATGGATTTCTCCTATAATTAACTTACTAGCAGGGTCAACTGTGTATCAGTTGTTAAATATGGCTATTGCTCACCCCCGGTTTAACTTACTACCCTTTACTTTGGTTCCTTTCACTTCTACTTTATTCCATTCATTGCTCACCCCCGGTTTAACGTACTACCCTTTACTTTGGTTCCTTTCACCTCTACTTTATTCCATTCATTCTTGCAGGAGGAATGCAATGAACAGCTTGACCTTCACATTCAAAGATTAAGTACTGGTAACCAAAA
This sequence comes from Carybdea cf. marsupialis auct. non (Linnaeus, 1758), assembly GCA_010016065.2. Lineage (NCBI taxonomy): Eukaryota > Metazoa > Cnidaria > Cubozoa > Carybdeida > Carybdeidae > Carybdea > Carybdea cf. marsupialis auct. non (Linnaeus, 1758). Next base: position 8,025 of record JAAAKL020016253.1, read on the forward strand.
TACTTTGCGAGTCTCGTCTTCAAACCACTTAGCTGACGCAGAAGAGAGGCCCCTGGCGCTCGTAATTGATGGACAAACTTTGACGTACGCCGTTGAGAGACCATTAGATAAGAAGTTTGTTGCGTTGACCACTCATTGTCAGTCTGTTGTTTGCTGCAGAGCAACACCGATCCAAAAGGTAATATGTCGATTATCATTAACTGGCGTAAAGGCCGTCTACGGTAGCTTACGCTCGTTTTGGTTCGCTTCGCGCACATGGGTCCGTCGAGATGACTTTTTAATGCTTCCATTTGTATTTTTAAAACCATTTATAAGTTATATTGTGCCAATTGTTGTAATCAAGTCATTTGCACGTCTGTTTTGACTTGATAAACGATTTAATTGCCGTCTATGTTCTAAGGCTTCTTCTTATTCTGATTGTCTTTGGCCTTAATTTTTCTTTTATATGAGCTTGAAGACCCTCCTCCCTTTTTCTTGGGCATTTTTGATTCACGTTTTACTAAACTTGTTTTTATGAGCTGTTGTTTTGTTTCTGTGTAATTTCACGAATTTCTCTACGGACACAATTAAACTACAAAAATATTCGAAAAACCGAGATGTGATCCTTTTTTCAATTTTCCTCGAAAAAACAGAAAAATCGAACAATAATGAAAAAAAAAATTCCAAGGTATTCCAGGTCTGAATAGTACTTCTAGAGCGCCTACCCATAGGTAACAAAAATACAAAGTTTCAGCAAAATTGACCAAGCTGTTTAGGAGGAGTTATGGATTACACACATTTACACACATCCATGAATTATAATAAGGATGAGGGTTTATGTAGTGCTAAGGTCACAAGCTTTTATTTGAGTTGTTAGGGACTCTGGACGTTTTATAAAAGAACCCATTTGATTTCCGTAAAACCCGATCCATGTTATATTTAGAGCCGTAGCTACCTGTTGTTCTCAATCACGTGACCACACTATGATGATTCCATCAGTTAAAATCATGATGTGAGCATGTAACTTTTCAATAAATTGAAAAACAATTTTCCAAACAACTTTACCTGAGTATTTGGTTTTTTGAATTAGCGAAATCGAAAGTCTCTATAAGATGGTTTTGTGGTGGACTTATAGTTTGTTAGTTACTCAATTCGGGATAAATATGAGAAAAAAAATTAAAATCCAATTATTTTCATATAGAAATGACGTCATAAAGCAATATACAGGCAGTGTCAGAACTCTTTTCTGCCAAAATGATCCGCAGGATGTATTAGGAAGGTTCTGCAAATTTCTTTCCTGGCGCCTGCCAAATTAACTAAACATTACCGCAGAAAATAGACATCCGAAGGCAAGAAAGACAGCCCCTCCCCCCGGCCTGGAAAGGTTTAAGACAGTTATAGGTAAAGGTATTAATGGCTAGTTGCAGCTGTTGATAGTGACTGAAGAAGGTTTCCATTGTCGCTTTTTTTCACGAGTAGCAAATGTCCAAGCTAGAGGTACGATTTACATATTCTGGTTATCCGTTATCATAGCTTTGAATTGAAAAATTTGTCCTGAACTTGTTCTCTCCAACAGTGTCACCTTGACCTCTAAGAAGCATTGTTTCAATAATATGCAATCCTTGGCACAGACGGAGTCACAAAATATCTCTTTCGGTGATTCCTCGTTCTTCTTCATTTATTGCGGTTTTGTTCTCCTTGCCTTATATCGTTTTTTGACGTGACAATTTTATTGTTTGTTAGTATAAGCAAAAAAAGATAGACATCATGACAGACGTCCCTTCTTGTCAGAGATATTGTAAATATCGAGAGACTTTAACTTCCAATTGGTGGTACATACACTATGTGGTCTTACCCATTAGAGTGTATTTGCATGTTATAGCGATTGATGGGAAAATGGGGCTTTCAAGAGCGCTTCGAGAAATTCTTTTTAAAGGCTTATGGGAAGGGGGAACGACGACGACGACAATGGGCCACCAAGGTTTGGGATTTTGTCATGATTACTGATTCTAGTTTTCTCCAAATGATTTTTATCTACTCTTTCTTTTCCAGTCGGCAGTTGTTAACCTGGTGCGAAATAACTTAAAGGTCATGTGTTTAGCAATTGGTGATGGAGCGAATGATGTCAGCATGCTTCAGACAGCAGATGTCGGTGTGGGAATTGTAGGTCAGGAGGGGATGCAGGCAGTGATGGCCAGTGATTTCGTTCTTGGAAGATTTCGTTTTCTTAAGAGACTTTTGTTACTCCATGGAGCTTGGTGCTATGACAGAACGGGGAGGATGATCGTGTACTTTTTCTACAAAAATGTGGTAAGTATATTATTGCAGCCCATAAATATTTCATATAGTAATTTACGTACAAGAATCACTGAGAATATATAACATGGCAAGCGAGGTATATGAAAAACAGATCTGGTATTTGTCCATCTCTGTGTGTGCAACGTAAATAGAAAGCTAGATACTTAATGCCTATGTTAATACTATGTATATAAGATTAATACTATGTTTATAAGATTAATACTATGTTTATAAGATTAATATGATGTTTATAAGATTAATTTTTGGTTCAGTGTATCAAATCTAAGCAAATTCTTTCGTTATCTGCAAAGGGTTACATAACGTTTTTCAATTAAAACAGTGAGAGGTTTTTGACCTTTCCTGTTAGGCATACTGAGGAAATCAATGATGTTAAAACAGAAGCAAAATACGTGAAACTTAGCAGAATTTATAATGATTATGATAAAGTTCATGTTTTCTGGCTGACTTTAGAAAATCGTGAGAATTTATGAATTTTATATTGTAAGTGGACCCTGACTTTTGGAATTTATAGACATATAAATTTAAATAGTTTGTTGGTGGTACAAAACAGTAAAACTGCTGTACACCAAGCGACGGTACACCAAAGAGCAGATCAGAACCTAAACAAAGTCACAAAGCTGAGAGGTAAGGTCAGGATTGCTAAGTCCTCTATTTCCTTTTATGAGTTATGTTTGGCGAATCGCGTAGTTCCTAAGTTCATTTCTATACGTATTCCTAGATCTCGTGCTAGGCATAGTCCAACTATTGAACGTGCTTTTCTAACCGACGAAATTAATAGGACCAAAAATCAA
>JAAAKL020016254.1:0-11112 GCA_010016065.2 Carybdea cf. marsupialis auct. non (Linnaeus, 1758)
ATTGATAGCAGCTAAGTTAGTTTTTAGCTGAAGGAATCACCCTGTATAAACAATGTAATAAACAAACAAACAAACAATAATACTTAAATTTTCTCCAGTCGCCAGATTAGAGCATAATTTACAACAGGTGGACATCCATATCCACCTCTATGCAATTTGGATACCATCCTCTCTCTGCGCCATCCGGCCCATCACTTAGTCCAAAGCTGGCTTAAGATGTCATTTGCCTTTACATTTTCACTTTTCTCTAATGTCTCTTCAAACTTGATACATATCTTCTCCATGCGATGACTCATTGATACTTCAACATTAAAAACACATGGGAATAAGAGACCTTCAGTGAAAGCTTTTGTGGCAGCAGAAAGGCACGACGAACTCTTTAACCGGTTAAGCTATAGCTTTTGATTTCTTGTCACACTTAGAGCATTCATCAATTCATCTTCAATACAGAGGTATAGGGTTGGATCTGATAGAATGATGCCTTATAATTTGTAAAGTGAAGTGAAGTGAAACTTGAAATAGTATCTCCCTTAGACCTAAACAGCGTTTAGGCTCAGTACAAGGCTCAATACAACCATGTAAGATCGTACCTATTGACCACAGAAGGACCAAGCCTGGAATCGTGACTCACCTACTCAATGTTGGCTCTCACCACCATTGGCTGGGAGTCATAAAGTTAGGAAAATTAGAGGAGAAACAGTGGATACGTAGGGAGTATCACGTTTGTGGCGCCTGAACTCAATGTATCGATAAGAGATTTTCCCATACCTTCATGCACGATCTACTCGATGCGAACTTCTCCAACTTTTCTGAATACGGATCTTGTAACTTAAAGCTCTAGTAGAGCGGGAGGTTGATTGTAGAAAAGTTTATCTTGTTTAACAGTTAGACATGTAAACTATACGCGGAAAGATTCATTCTTGTAAAATATGAAATTGCGCGATCACTACTTGTTGATCTTGATGAGCCGAAACCGTTCCTGAGCATTTGACTGGGATCACCCTTTTATGGGATATTTGTCAAACATCCCTCATTAAAAGCAGTTGATGACTCGACCCTTGTATCAGAGGCACCTCTACGTAACAGTTTCATCTATCTTGTATTCTGCTTATCTTACGCTTTGTGGTAAAATCGTCGACCAATTTTCAGGGATTTTTTGATGTATTAAATAAAGTCCCACAAAGCGGTACACTTTTTTTCACTTTGACCACACAAGAGAACACATTGCAACCTTTATTCATCGACTGTAGGATTCTGCGTCTCCTGTTTTTGGAAAAGAGCGTTTACATAATTTACCATTTTTTGACCACATCGTCTACATGTTTCACAATCATTTCACAATCGTTTCAGAGTTACACGAACTCCAGCCTTATTTCCTCACAAGTTCATCAACATTAAAACCTCAATTCAACCTTTGTTGATAAGTTGAAATAACACGTATTCTTGGCTTGACATGCACTTTGTCACATGTTGTAAGCATGCAGTAGCCAAATAGCGAAGTCTGAAGCTGTAGTTTTTACCATGCGATTCCGGGTAACGTGTTCTGAACACAACATATTAAATCGAAGATTTTTCAAAGCTGACGTATCAATAAGACATGACTCAGTCTCATTGTCATTGATGATGATTGATACTAGAATGCGAGAGTGAATGATATCTTGATGAAACTTTCACAATTCGTCAACAAATGAACTCGCCCTACCCCCCCCCCCCCACCCCAAATTTCTGATGAGTTTGGATTTGAAGTTAAGACTTTAGGGCAACTAACTCGCTGCTATCTCCTGTCCACCAGGGAATCTTATTGATAGAAGTGTTGGCTTCTTCTCCCCGGAGGATCTTATTGGTAGAAGTGTTGGGTTCTCCTCCCCAGGGAATCTTATTGATAGATGTGTTGGGTTCTCCTACCCAGGGAATCTTATTGATAGAAGTGTTGGCTTCTTCTCCCCAGAGGATCTTATTGATAGAAGTGTTGGCTTCTTCACAGGTACAAAAGACAGCAAACTTATGCACACTTAAGTTTCCAGAGAGTCAGAGGCTACTATCCAAACCAACGCTGGAATGTTGCTAACGAACAGAAATCCTTAAGGTCTGACATGGTTCTATGATGGCGCTGTAGTTGGAGACTATTGGTCTACATACAACATTACTTAGTCGTTTATGAATCTTCGGTAATAATAAACTGAACCTATTCCAGAATTTTCTATGCGCAACTACGACTTAATCTAATCTCATCTACCTCTATCACCTCTTACTGCTTCAAGAATCTCCTCTATATTCTGCTCCACTTCTGCTGCAAAACCTGGTTCTACCTTTTTATATGCTAGCTGTCCATCTAAGTGGTTATTAGCCTACCTCATGTAGTCTTATCTACCCCATACTACCCCTGCTGATCCCCTATCTTCCATCTTAATGACCATACTAAAGTCTGGTCTAAGAATTCCACAGCCTCTAGTTTTTCAAGAGTAACATTGCCAAACTGGTGAAACTTGGTGAAATTGACAAAAATTCTTTCCCTAACAACCTTTAGGTTAAAGGATGATAGTATCGGAGTTACTAGCCCCCGTCCTACCAAATACCAGTACTTCGACCACGATTAGATCACAGTACATGCTGTTCTTCATAGAGTCAGTCAGTCAGTCAGTCAGTCAGTCAGTCAGTCAGTCAGTCAGTCAGTCAGTCAGTCAGTCAGTCAGTCAGCCCGTCAGTCAGTTGGGTGTCCAGTTAGCAAGCGGCTAAGGATTATTTTAGACAGAGCCAATAGTAGTGGTGTTCCAGTTATCTCTTAATATCCTTAAACACGTGACTCCTACAACACAGTGTACCAATTGCACCTTCGAATTTAACAAAAATATTCACAATTGACAAGGCATACAACGATAATGAATATATACACCACAAACAAATCTCTTATTTCCATAAAATACTAATTTATAAGTACTATAAACGACACATAAATTTGGTGTCTTCACATAAGTAAAATAAACATCATTAATAAAGTATCGTTCTTCAGATTGTCAAGGAAAAATATACCAAGAAAAGGTGTCATCAAATGCACCCAGTATGCAACAGAGAGGCAAAATACCCAGCGTAACATAAACTAATGGATGGCACGGCACCATAATCTATTTAATAACAAGACCAAGGCATCTTGCTGATTTGCGACTATTCGAGTAAGAACTCGATGTCGCGGATTTTGAAAACGGCAGCAACTACTCGAACCGAAGTACGCAAACGGGCAAATTTTCATTTTCTATTTGTTAAGCCTGTTCGGGTCACAATACCTCTTCGCTTAGCAACATCTGATTAAGTAACTGCTCTTATTCAAACAGACGCAATCGTGTAACGCTATTTTGACGCAATCTAACAGGGCAACCTAAAACTAAGAACTGCCTCTCTATCCTTCCGTAAAGCTTCGTTACAAATACGAGTACATCCCTTTTTTGTGATAATACTCCAAATCAGTGATTATCAGCCAGGGACGGTATTAAAATGAACGGAGTTTACCGTGCAACGTAGGGCAAACGGAGGCGACTCGCCCTATTAGGGAGAGTTAGCGGCGGATTACATAAGCTACTACGTTGTAGAGATTCCACAATTCCACATACCGAAATAAGAGAAACGTTTACCAATTGAATAACGCAATAATGTCTCAATTAGTGTTTCTGTACCTTGATATCATTTTAAGGAGTGGCAATAGCATTCAGAACGACACCAAAATAGCTACGTTCTTCCAAATATCTTCTCGCCTTTAAGTTTAAAATCAGCGATGAAAATAGTACGGAATCATCTCAGTTACTGACAGCCAATATCGAAACCCTCCATTTGAAACTGATTCCCATACAAGGAGCGATCAGGTAATGACTGTTCGTGCACACCCACGTTTCTCCCCAAGGTATTGCACCAGCTGATCAGAAAAATTGCAGAACTACCGTCTTTCCTTTATGGTTTTTGAATAATTGACAATATGAGCATTTGCTTTCTTGATGACAGGGAATGAGAGAGGGGATAGGCAATATGTAAGGTCTCATACTAGTAGAAATTAAGTAATAAGTACGACCTACGAAAGCAGTTTTATCATTTGACTGAGGTGTGCTCTGTGGAATGTCTTGTAACAAAGTGATGCATTCTAGTAATAGTTCCTCTCTGTGTTGACCACGTGAAGCAAGAATATACTTCGTGACGTCCAAAGGTACTCTTTTAAGGGTTTTGGAGATTGAGAAGGTATTTTTGAAAATTTACAGTAAGATTTGATACATATATGTCCTTATTTTCACGCACTGAACTTAGTACCAGAAACATTATCTTTCTGGCAATACTTGGAGAGAAATTACATCCGGCTTTGCTGTCGATCGTTCTAAAGGGTAAGCAACTACAACTAAGCGGGATGGCTATACAGACGTAGAGATATCGCCGTTCATTAAAGGAGAGCTTTGAAAAAGAGGGCTAAAATACTCTAACTTTGCCAGCTTTACATTGTTTGTTGTCAATCTATATAACCGCAATGACCACTACTCGAGTAAAATCAAATAACCAAGAAGCAAGGCTTAGTCGAATATCAGAACTGGTACGAGTGAAGGACGTGTTTGGTTAGAAACACCTGCTGAAATAATAGTCTGTTTCAGCAAAACGGAGAATCAGACTTGCTTAGTGGATGATAATTCGAGCAGTTGCGTCAACTTAAGTAGTGATGCTTAGTGTTTCATTCACATTGCGCTACTTGCGTACTAAGGTTTCCGATATTTCTTAGTTAGGGGAGCACCTACTAAATTGTTCAATGTAACTTTTAACTAATACTAATTCAACTAGTAAATACATTTCATATTGACTTTGTCAGAAATTCGTCAATTACAACGAAAGTTATTATATACACTGCACGGCTACAAAGTTTTACAGTGCTTTCTCGAATTATTGACTTCTGTGTTCTGCAATAACGTACAATATGCAAAACACGGAACGGACACATATAACCGTCGTGGTCAATGTTATTGACATCTCCACTTCAAAACACGTCACACAAGACTAAATCAGGTGCCTGGTGTTTCAAAGCAATCGGTACGATTAGCAACCACCAGACTATCCGCCTCCTTGCACACAGCAACAAAATGCGGGCACGAATTGTGCATTTTTACAAAAATGTTTTCCATAAAACTGAAACTAAAGATCACAGAATTGTGATCCATTACAAAAACAGATGATGTGAATATTTATAAAAACCTTATTTTGACTGAGCATAAAATACCAATGACAAGGGAGGATTTAATTTACTCAGATTTGAGACATAGAAGACATGACACTACTGCGACTCAAACTCAGATTATGAAACGTCATAATAAACTTCATAAACAGAGTCTCTGCTCAAACCAGTCAAGTCACATTGAACTGAGAGGTTTTTCTCCGAAGCAGCGTAAAGCTGGATGTTGATGTCCACTGGTAGAGGATCGAGAGGTAATGTGGCGACTAGAGAAATAAAGAATGTTATCAACATGGGTGATCAACCGAATTTGCTACAACACACGCCATGAAGGCGGGAGGAGGAGGTGGTGTCACGGACTTGAGTGTAAGTTGCCACATAATACCTATTTCACTAGCATCTAGCATTTGAAATTAGAACGTTTTTTGGAGATTTCATATCAACGTGGGACGTTTCAAGTGGTACAGTAATGAAACAATGAACCTGCGCAATCATATGCAGCATGTGTGTGTGTGTGTATGTGTGTATGCCTCTGTGTGCACTGACCTCGTGTTGGCCAGTGGACCCAAATGGTTGTTAGGATTCTGGCACTAGCTCGTCTACACAAGGAAATACACTGATTTACTTTCCTCTTAAATACTGCTATAGCTTTTCGATACTGCCTACCTTAAAGTAAATACCTTGCAGAAGTATAGTTCCGATGCCTATGACAAAACAGGTTTCCGGCACTTTTTTCCACTTTTTACAGAGCTCAAGACACATCAATTAGATCATTTTCTGTTATTACTATCATAGGAGCCTCCACCATCTCAACACTTCACTGATAAGATTAAAATAACAATCGGTACCATCTTACCGGCAACCTCATTAGACAAAGACACCTTATTACCTTGCTAAAAGAGACATTAAACGGACAGTCTCATTGTGCGGTAGAAGATCCGGTTAACAACAATGTCCAAAGGACTTGCAGTCTCAGTCTTAAATCAGTGTCACTGGCACGTGTCACGTGTCACGTATCACTTTCATACGAAAAGATAATTTAATATCGGTAACTTGAATTAGTTGGTTGATTATGTTTACAGGCAACCCTCAAGCAATATACGGCATCACAATACCAGATAAAGGGACTGCCATTTGCATTTACAAGGCTAAGAATACCAGACTTATATTCCCATGATTACCATCTGCCGAACAACAGGAACTATGAATTCTGGTATCAATAACTAACGACGATACTCGAACTTCGTGGTACTCCTAAATTATTGCAAATGACTGTAGTAAAAATATTACAATTAAAAAATTTGCTGTCAGTTGCAGTTAAACAATTACCGATTATCATGACTGAAAAGGATTGTTATGGTGCTCTTTTTGAGTCAACATAATACTACGATATAAAATGCGTTACATGGCTTTCACGAAACCGCAATAACGCAAATATTCATACGAAAAGCGTCGGGGCCATCTGGTATTACCACGGCTGATTTATACAGTTTTGTTAAAATACTTGAGTTAGCACCTCTTCTCATATAAGCGCCCCCTTCCCTTGGTAAAGTTCGTAGCAGACCATCCCCTATAGAGTTAGAAATGAGTGTCCCTCCAAAATAAATATCCGGGGGATTCGTAAATAATCATCATCATTCATCATAATTGTTTGACAGTCCACTACTAATCCATATGGGCATGACTAAGACTAAACAATAACTGAATAAACAAAATAATTTGCCCATAAGGCGTATATGTCTGGAAAGTGATTACATACTATACCGTTAAATGACAAAGTCGTGCATGATGCAAATGATAACACTTTTGAAGGACTTTTGAAACAACTAATGAGTTAATCTCAGTTAATGTCACCATTTCAGTCTTGCTGCTATTTGTCCTCATGTCACCCTTGAATGCCTTTTGTACTACTATACAATACATAACATAACAAAGATTTTAAAAGTGAAACGTTTTGTGTACGCATCCACCTGGGCTCCCTTAAATCGCAATTTTATAATATTGGGTGCGCTTTGTCGCATTATCACTTATAAAACATGCGTTTAATGTTTCCTAAAGAAGACGTCTTAAATATAAGTGACAGTAGCCATTGGTTAAAGCTATTTTTATGGCATCTGAAAGTGCATTGAAATGCGGTCTGATCTCCAAAGAAAAGGATCGATAGCAATCTATAAACGGAGGAGGGGCAGGGAGAGGTAGTGTACGCCTCTTCTCGTTTCATATGAGTGACACTGCACTTTTACTCCCCCTCCAACATCTATTAGAGAACGTTTCATAATTTTGGTTGATGGGAGAATTTCTCGTCACATGAGTCTTTTCAAAGCTACGTTTAAAGAGGTACTTCTCTCAGCCTCATACATTTTAGTTTTTCCTTCGTTTTCATCTTCGTGACACTATCTTCACGCTAACATTACCTGTGTATGGAGTAACGACACTCACCTCCTGTTTCACCTACTAAGAAAAGTAAACTGGAAACGAGAGGCCAAATTTTCGAAAATACATCGAACAACCATTATTTCCCAGAACTGACTTACCCAGACAATCTTGGCCTTCGATCACTGATACTGTCGATGAAATAACTTGCATGGGCACGATTGTGGGATATTCGGTAAATATCGATCAATATATAATACTACTACTAAAGCCGCCATCTATATTACCTTTCAAGATCTACAATTAAAATAAAAGTACCCAACCTCTGGCCTACAAGAAAAGTCCAGAAACAAAATAAATGCACAAGACGATAGCATTTAACCATATCACTGGCACATATGTAACGATACCCTTTCAGCTATAGATGCTATTTCTGTTAAACTTAGTTTTATTATTCATACATTTTACGTCAAATATCCATCTATCTAAGGATATATATCTATGTTATAATGATTAAAGCACTTATACAAAGTCCGATCAAAATTCAAACAATTCATGTTCACAAGAAGTGGTAATGAAAATTAATAAAACATGGCTTCCCTCGAACAGTAGACCAGAACTGAATAGTTTCAGTCGATAAAAAACACCTATTTGATAAACCACTACAACCATTCGAAAACCACGTCAACTGAACAGTGAGTTATTGATTATCAGCAAGCGGACCACCAGGGGTTTGGGGGCGGGATGATCAAACAAGGAGTACGTAAAGATACTAAAATGTTGGACCATTGAAGTTTTAAACAGAATACAACAAATTGGCACCAAAAGGCACCTTGGGAAGATAAAAGCACAGGAAATGACACACAGTAGCAAGGAACGAGAGAAAAGGAAAGGAAGAACAAAAGAACATATTGAGGAGGGCAGGCCTAAAAATGATCAAGACTTATTATCAGGCATTACATAGGGAGGAGGGGAAAAATTTGGTGCCGACTTTGTATGGTACAGTATCATTGAGAGTCTATCGGAAAGTGGTTTCAGAGAGAACTGTCACAACTAAATTGGCTATCACAGGGGGCAAGTCAATTGAAAACAAACCTATGCAAAATTCATCGAACCTTTCCCAACGGAATCAGCGTTGCAAAGATTTGGCAAGAATTCGCAGTCATATGTATTTACGTGCAATGCATTACCACTGGGCACTAAATTGATTCACCGTGTGTTTTCCTGTTATTTCAAGTTAGATTTAAACATTGGTACAGCTATTATCTCAATCAAAATCCACTACAGCATTCACAGTGGTCGAGCCAAATCCCCTTCGGCTTTTCTTGTACCTTTTATTATGTCACATGACTCGCTATTTATCTTCGAGTCGTCAGAAAATCTGCATTTATATATGTACATGATTACACTTTTAATTGCCAGGGACGGGGGAACAGGGGGCAGCAGGGGCCATGCCCCCCCAAAGATTTGCCAAATCTCTTTTGTTACGGTAACCACTTTTTAGCTTTATCAAAATTGAAATTGATTGCGACAGACATTGTGTCACCTTCACAGCAAAATATGCATATTGAGACACAACAGATTTTACTTCTGCATACTGTGGAACGTGAAAAAGTAAATTTGAACCCAGCCTACGTGGCCCCTCCAATCTGCTTTACCTTCCCCCGCCCCTGATTTGCCTGTCAACAAATGATATAACGAAGAGGCATAGTAGTTGATAATTGAATCAATCTGCATTCTGATGAAGATGGATATATGATATTGGCATTACGAGGAAGCGCAGAGAATAATAACCTGTGCTGGTTCCTTTTAAACAAGCAACTCTTAATTGAATTGGAGCGGGTCAAGCGTCGGTATCACAACATATCCTCAAACTGAAAATGTCAAATAAATATTTTCAGAATTTTGGGTTGCCCACAACATCGAAAAGGCTCCGCTGGTTCATCATTGCATCCCGAGTGTCGTAACTTCAGATTTATAAGGGCGTTGTTCACTCTGTTGTTACCACAGGGTCACTTTTGTGTGAGCAGCATATTGTTACTGTACGACGATGATTTTTCGGGGACTTGCACTTAGCAGTTTCCAATTGTTTCCAATTTGCACTAGCTGCAATTGCACAAAAGCAAATCAGGACACGCAGCAACAGAATCTTGGTTTAAAACAGAGGCTACCACTTGCAATTGTACTTCAGCTAGCTACAATGCTTACCTGCCATCGGGCATTCATGGAACTCTAGATACTGCTGCCTGTACCGAGCCACGTCTGAGTGCTCGTCACAGAGCGCAACTTTGGGCGGCACAACGCCATCCGAGGCACACATTAATATCAATGTTATCTATGCATTGCTTCATGAAGACACGTTTCCCGAAGTTATGATAAAGTGGCTTTTTACATTTCAAAGAAGTTCCTTTGGCTGTCGATTGTGACCCAAATGGCAAACATGGCCAAGCGAGGGAAAACAAATTAGTTTAATCCGAGTTACCAAGTGCCGATTACAAACAACGCTTACGATCTTTCAATTGAGGCAATAGAAGGAAGCACACGCTGTCCATATACAATACAAAACGTCTTCCCAAAACTTTGATCACTAATTTTTCGTCTTTTCTTATGGATGCCCAACAAATCGAGTCGTTTAAGATCAACTGACCGTGCTTCCGGTCTATGTTGTCGTCAATGGCATTGCGATATCAAACATCTAAGGAAAACAAACATCAACACACCTACTGCCAACTTCGATAGATAATCGAATCACTACACAATACAATACTGCATGGGCGAATAAGGCATGTTTGTAAATATAGGTCATGATAGATTTCTGTACACTTTTGCTCGTCCTATAATCTGCTTACGAACTTCTGTTAAACAGATTCTAAAAAGTTAATACAAAGGTTCGTAAAAACCTCTAGAATTCTGACATTTCTCCTGTCGTACGTTAACTTCCTTGCAAGCACTGTAAGGAGGAGAAGATCAATCTCATGCTGTCAGTAACCTGACAGTTAGGCTTATCTTGACAAGATCATTAGGTACTCTTACTGTACAAGGGGCTCCTAGCAGCTCCATATGTTTTACTTGGGTTTCTCCTTGGCGAATTCCACCTGAAAAAGGGATTAATGTAGTCAAAGATCAGTTAGTCAATCAGGAGGCATAAATCAAATTCGGATTGTAGGCATCAGAGTGGTCATACTTTCCTGTGTCAAATAGAACTGCTGGCACTTTTGCTCCACACTTCAATAGTACAGACGATCACTTCAATAGCGCAAAGTAAGAGGGGGCGACTACTTCAATAGCGCATGAGTAAAAAGGAGACTATCGCTTCAATATCGCAGAGTAAAAGGAGACTATTACTTCAATACCGCAGAGTAAAAGGAGACTATTACTTCAATACCGCAGAGTAAAAGGAGACTATCACTTCAATACCGCAGAGTAAAAGGAGACTATCACTTCAATACCGCAGAGTAAAAGGAGACTATCACTTCAATACCGCAGAGTAAAAGGAGACTATCACTTCAATACCGCAGAGTAAAAGGAGACTATCACTTCAATACCGC
>JAAAKL020016255.1:0-11112 GCA_010016065.2 Carybdea cf. marsupialis auct. non (Linnaeus, 1758)
TCCACATGATGAATCCTCGAGCATCACGAGATAAACATACATGCATCAGGTAACCTTATGACCTTCCTCTAAACAATAACTAATTAGAATATGTGCATGGTTACAATAAATTTTCACTTAGAAAGCAAAGAAATTCAAAATGACAACTATGCATAATATGCAGTGGTAGTAAACATAGAATACTGCTGTTTGATGGAACTGTGAGATCGCAAGGCATGTCTGATGACCAGGGAGGTCATTAGATTATTAGTGGAATGTCAAGTAGACACCCGTTACCACCCTTGCCGTGTTTGGATTTTGAGTTTCTTGAGCTCAACGCGCTTTTAGGTTTGAACTCTGTTAATAATGAGATGAATCTTATAGATAATATGTAATCCACTTGATGACAGATCCATAGAAGTGTTTCTGGAGGGGAGAGGGTCCTCGTTTGATTATTATAGGTCGCTCTTTTTGGCTTTCAATAACGTAACGTTTACTTGTAAAATAAAACTGTGTCTGTAACATATTCTATTCAGGCAAAGGTGTATAGATCCATCTTTGAAATGAAGTACTGGTAAAGTATTGCAGACTTTATTTGATGACAGCGTTTCGTAGAAACCGATGTAAGACACACCAGTTTGTCGGTTTGTTTGGCTTCATTTTGCGACTGTGCCAAGCATAGCAGTGATCTGTAAAACAATTTCTGGTTTTTTTACCGTTATTTATAATATAAATACAAACTGCTTACTCGTTGTTATTTCTTGTTGGGTTGTCTTTTTTTGCAAAGCAGTCAGTAGTAAGTCTCAGGATGTGCTTGCTTTTGGCATAAGTTCCGTAGACGCATCACAACAAACCGACCTCAGTTCTGACAAACAAACCAATAACAGAACAGATTATCGTCTGTTATTTTCTCATAGTAGAAGGAAGGGTTCTTAGTGATGAAGGGCGTCGTTCCATTTTAGAAACAGTATCTTGGGTGCAAAGGGTAGAAAGGGGGAAATATGAAGTTAGCGTACAAGTTTCAGATTTCTTTTGTCGTACGAAAAGTACAACATGGAGCAAAAAGGCACCAGATTTGGTCATGCTTAATGGCTCTCAATGCACCATTTGCTCATGATCAATCTCTTAGTAATGAGTGAATGAGGACTTAGAGGAAATCTGAGATAAAATCGGTGATAAATAATAACCGAGCCACGAGGAATTAACCACGTCTTTTCACGAGTCAAATATACCACGCTCTCACCCTCATGTTGAGACATGCACTCGTCATTCTGTTCTTTGATTGTTGGGTTGATGTCTCCGATGATATTTTTGGTGCTGAGTAATCTTATCTCTGTAGTAGAAAATAATTTATTTTGATGTAATAATAAGGGAACTTCAATTCGAGGGTGCACAAATATCAGTTAATGTTTTGCAAGGACGATCGGGGTTATAGTGATGTCAAGGGAGCTTTAAAACAGTGATAGCACCCCGCAAATAGAACGCTGTCCTCGGACTATGTTATAATAAATGTGGCATGGCATCACATTTACAACGCTAAGATGCTTCAATGCTTTTTACCACCACTGCATTTTCTTTTATCCAAATTTGTAGATTACTTTAAACTGACGTTCTTTTAAATTTCATTTACCGCCCTTCTTTACTCTCCAGAATAGACAGTATGGAGAGAATAGATACATTAATAGAGCTGGAATAAGCGGGAAGAGCGGGGGAAATTATTCGCTACTAATAAAGGAGCTCCACTGAAAAGCAACTAGGTTGAATAGGCTCTCCCTTTGTAGGCATTATTGATAAATAAAAACCCCAAATAATAATTAAAAAGGGGTGGGTGAAAATCTAGGTAAAAATTTATGACGGGACGTCAAATCCCTCTGCTACTAACTTGCCCCCCTGATTAGTATTTATTTACACGACGGACAATACACTTTCATGCTTCCCCCAAGTTCCATTTTCTGTAAGCCGTAATACAAATGCAGAAGTAACGATTAAGAATGAAAAGGAATGTGCTTCTCGCACTGTTTAAAGTATCTTAACAAAGAACTAAAGATTTCATGCTTAAAAGATCTTCAAATCTTATTTGTTGCTTTCTGACAATGTAAGTGAAAACATCGAAAAGAGAACGTATTTGTTCTATTACATTCCTTTACTTGTAGTGTGGTGTTACTGAAGCGAAACTGCCATCAAGAAACATGGGTTACTGAGATCGAATGAGAGCTAACATAGAATGTTATCAAACTGGGGAATCCCTCTCGAAAGAAGCCAATGTTCAGGTTCAGAATAATAAGCAGACATGAGATTGAGAACATAACTGTACAATCGATGGCTTTTAAAACTCATTTATTGCCTTAGCTCTGAAACTAGATCTGATGCGAGGAAAGGGTAAGCAAAAATTTTAAAGAGGGTGTAGCCACGCCTTTTAATGTATACCCCGACTGACACTTGAAAACATCTCGCATTTATTGATTACTTTATGGTATATTGTAGAGATACAGAAATTCAACATTGCGATCTTTGTAGTTAGGGCAAGGCCAAATTTCATATTTAAATCAAACGGTGTCTCTTCGTGGCCTCTGAAACAAATGTGTTAGATTTATCGCGTAGTAATATGATACTTTGACAATGAAAACAACAACCAGTAGTTTCTCAATTCAAGTGCAAGGGGTCTGCACTGTGAACAAGCTGTTTTACAGTTGAACATTCTGCAATTCACAGGAATGGCTGATTGAAATGGGCAACCTCATATTGGTACTTGTCTGTAAGAGTAGTCAAACAGACGGAGTAAGTGAACATTTTTTATTAGTTTCTTAAATTGGGGGTGGTAACACAATGGATATCACGGAAATTGTCAGGAAATGATAAGATCTTCTTATAAATTGAGGGTGGGGAAGGGACGGAAGGTGGTGAGAGCAAAATGAAAAGTACTTGTGCATCTTTTAAAGTTTTGTTATCACCCAAAGAGGTTGCTTTATAGGTTTTGGAAGAGCTGCTAATATATTCTTACCGGCTGATTTTGGAATATTTGATTAGAAAGAAAATGGTTGGAAATATGAAATAGTCTGTGCAATACTTAGTGGCTCCATGACGTCATGAGAAGGTGGAGTGGTAATTTGTCGAAGGGCGAGACCTCCTTATAGTTTCCTTAAACGGTGGAATCGGAATGAATTGCTATGAAGACAAGAATGTAACCCAGTATTCTGTTCAAGGGATCGAAGAAATGTCCTCTTATCTTCAAAAGTATTCGGTATTATGTGCCTTTGAGGAAGCGTCTCCTCGAATCACAAACAAGTATTTATCTTTCTTTACATTCATCTGTCATATGTGGCGAAGTATTGAATGCATACGGTAAACGGCGGGAAATCACTAAAATGTGTTTGTGTATCAAAATTAATTTTGGATTTCCACCATTCAAGCCAGCCTTCTTGAAAGCATGCTCAAAATTTACAGAGCAAGTCGCTATACACTGGTCATCACGTGACTTATATATGAATGTTGATTGTAAGAGAGGAGGCTGAAAAAATTAGTGGGAGAATGTATGGCAAGAAACAGACTCTCTGGTGCTTAAAAGACAAGGAATTTCAATATTTATATGGATGGAATGTTTAAAAAGACCTTGTAACAAGGAGGTTGGTAAATTGTCATAAAACTAGCTGATTATTAGTTTATCAGGAAGGTACGTTGTTTTCTCCTCAAACTTCTTCTAAGAAACAGTTTAAAGTAAATTAGATTTAGTGCCATCTCAATCAAATGAAGTTTTAAATTAATTTGGGTAGTCATATTCCCCCATTAGTTGATTATTATCTACAGCCTCGCCTTGGTTATCACTGTTCTCTTGGTTTCCCTCTTGAGAAAGTTGTATGCGTCTCTTTATACTACGCCGAGCAGTAATGAAGTTATGCTTCAGACCAGTCAGGTGCGGACAAAAATTGCTTGTAGTTTCAGCATCCAATAACAACTTCCTGAGTTTGTCAAGAAACACTGTATCTTCGTGCGAATTAGGTTCTTGACACAAACCTGCTAACTTTAGAGGCAGATGTATCTGTTATATTTCCCTCGCTAATAGCAACAGCTTCGTTTGTGACAGTGTCTTCATCTTCATATCTCTCGTCATCATCTCAAGTTCTATCATTGGAATCTCTGTCATGGGAATTAAAATTTAAACAGTGTGCCACTTGAATGAGAGAGCGGACTGCAAAACTGTCCTCGCTCCTTGGAAACTGTATAGCCAGAGCCAAATCTTTAAAAACATGGTACGTACTTTTAAAGCTAGCAACTGATGGGCTTAAGTTAAAGTTTGTCAGCTCCAAAATGGTCGCAACAAGTTATGTTGCCTGGTGTGAGCAGATGGCGCCTAAACTGGGTGAAAAACAGGAGGAAGGCGAGGGCTACTCTTCTGTAGGTGTATAAAAACTGGAAGCGTTCAAGTTGTATTCTTTTGTGTTTACTTGGATGAATGACGTGTAAGTTGATAAACAACCTTTTTTGTTGACATAAGGCCAGTTTCGATTTAGCTTCGAAGCATGTCTTTTAGGAGGTAAGTTAAAGAGAGAGGCATGCATAATAAATTTAGGATATTCTCTTCTAGGAACTTCTAGTATATTTCAGGTCTTCGAACTAGTCCAGGCCGAGGATTTAGCCACTTTCGGCCCTAATTTATCTTGATAGACTTAATAAAACTTCTGATCCTGAGTTTATACCTAAGATACGCTGTCGTCATTTTGTGAATTTATCGAGACGTTTATCCCTTTACGAAACAGATCATTAAATGATTTTTAAAAGATAAGATTTGAGATGATTTGCCTATGTTTGAAAAGATGCTAGAGAAATATGTCACTAATGGGACTTGAAGCCAAGACCCACCCATTCGCGGCGTGCGCTCTGTCAACTGAGATAGCCCAAATCCTCTGATAATGTACTCCATTTCTCTCGTCACCACATTAGCTCCACATACTCCATCGACTTCCGGTCCTACGCAATTTTGGAGACCAGCCCCTCTGCACCATGTGACTTGACCTTAGAAGCACTGCCATCCGGCCCATCATTCTGCTTATGGTCCATTGAAAGTGGCAAAGTAGTTTCGACGACAAAGGATTTGAAATTATAACTTTGAAAAGAAACTAGAGCAATAGAAAATATGTTACGAACGGGGTTTAATCCTGTTGAGCCCTATTGCTTGCATCCCATTGGTTGCATCCCGTTGATTGGATTCCCTTGGTTGGATCCAGTTGGTTGGATCCCGTTGCTTGGATCCCGTTGGTTGGATCCTGTTGGTTGGATCCCGTTGGTTGGATCCCGTTGGTTGGTTCCCGTTGGTTGGACCCCATTGGATGGTTCCCGTTGGTTGGATCCCTTTAGTTGAACATTTCTCTATTTCTCTAGTGTCTTTCATACAGCTCGTTATAGAAGTATATCCTATCCTTCAATGGTAACAATAAGCCTGTTTCAATAGCCTTCTTTAACAAAAGTATTGGATACGATAAACTTCACCCAAATTACTATTCATCGTGACTGTTTGTGGTTACAACTGAATCCATAAAAGCTTGATTAGTAAATGTTTCTATTCCCTATTTTCACATAGCATTCCATTCCAACCGGGTGGTCTATGGATACACCTTCCGGAAATTAAAAATGTTTTAGATATAACTGATTCCCTCACTATCAATTGCCTCTGTGTTTTGATGTGCTGACAAATAACCTTAAAAGCTCTTCTGAAGTAGTGCCAACTTGCTGATGTAAAGAACTTCCTCCTATCCCGTCGTTATGAATGGCTGTTAACACTGAATCAAGGTTGATATCTTTTGCTCTCCGTTGCAGAGACACCTGATATGCAAGTAATTCATAGCCACACCGCCTTGTCTTTATATTAAAAAATCTAATGATGACAATTTAGCTTTGACTAAAACTCTCTTACTAAAAATGCCGTTGCTGTAATTGAGAAATTTGAAGAACATTTCAAAGTTGTATTAAAGCAATATAAAACAACAAGTGAATTCCACAGTCTGAATGTGGGATGGGTATTTCTTAATTTAGTGATTAGGTAAACCATATCAATCACTATTCTAACCATTCTTTCACAATTTCTATGCTTCACATTGATCTGGTAGCCTGCTTATGTAACGGCCCCAAAGTTTGAGTTATACTCCACTTGATTAAAGTTGGCAGATTTCTGCGTTCTGAATCTCGACTTTATGTTTCCAAATAAGAAATTCCATAGAACACCAGTATCGTCTAATCAGTGTCGTCCTAACCCAGACGACTAAGAACGCCTTTCATACAATCCTGTCGAGCTTAAAAGTAAAATTAGCCGATAAGTTTAAGCTGAACTTTACTTTGTCACTTTGATATCGCTGTTCTATCGCCCTCTATTGATATAAAAATTCGTTTGATACGATACCTATTTTCCAGTAACACCAGTTAAAGTAAAAATGTGGTTTTGTGTTTATATTATACTTCACCGTGTATTACAAAGTTTTTATATCGAAGGAATTCTTCACGAGGAGTTTATTTATTTATTTATGTCTGATTATCTTCCAAAGCTTTTGATCTCCCTGATCTTTCAAAACCAATTTATTGTAACTTTGTCTTGAGTCCGGCGTATTCTAATAAACTAAACAAATTGAGATAGCTATACGAAGATGTAAGGGTAAGTTGATAGAATAATAAAGTCTACTCAGAAGTTAACTTAAACTGCAGTTCCTTGATAATTTTGTACTGTATGTTATAAAACGTTTTCTAAAATAACTTATGGGCAATCAGAAGAAGAAACTTCTAACAGCATTAATGGTACTTTGCGTATATCTTATAGTCATAACAACAAAGTCGTAAATGCACAATTGAGCGACTTGGAAATGTTAAGGGTAGCATCGTAGTCTTCTTAAGAGCCTAGGGGATGTAAAGAAGTGGAGACTTCTATACCTTGAGAATTGCCATCGTAAAGTAACGTGGTCAGTTTTTTTCCTAGTCAACTTTACTCTTTCCCAGCTAATTCCATGTAGCCATTTTCCCGTTGGGTTGGCAGCATGAGTTTCTGATGACAGTGCAGAATGGACTCGAAGCATCAACTTTCTATCTCTTCGATTAGTTCTCAATCAACTGAATGAACTCGCCTCCTTAACTCATATGCGCAACTTGAGAATATAAAGATTGATAATAAAATGTTTTCGAACCATGGCCCTTACAATAAGATATTCCCTTCAGATATTCTGAGCATTGAGGTGCAAAAGCACTTCGCAACAATTGACGGCACTTATGTAGAAATCTACAGACATTTTCCAAAGAAGATTTTCTTAATAATAAACCTTAAAAAAGTTGCGGTTATCTGATCCGAAATTCAAATATTTCAGAATTACTTGCTAAGTTCAAGGCTTTGAAAAGTTGCTTTTACCTGAGTACTTAATAGCTAAAGGGTACTCGAAACTAAATCTTTTTATGAGAAATTAGGTGAAGGAGATGGATAAGTAAGGAGCTGTGATGCTTGCGACGGTACCATCAATGCGTAACGTCTCCTGGCAATATCTGATACTCAGAGACTCATACCCAAGGGAAATGAGAGAATCTAGACGTGGGGTGGAAATTATTCTTCTTCCAGCTTATTTCACTTTTTTATAGGGTGACAGTTATAATCAAGGTCCCCCAACGTCTACTACTTCTAATACTACTACTACTATTGCTACTATTTCAACTAAAACTACTACTATCATTATTGCTACTACTACTACTACTACTACTACTACTACTATTACGTCTACTACTACTGCTACTACTACTACTACTACTACTACTACTATTACGTCTACTACTGCTATTACTACTACTACTACTACTACTACTACTACTACTACTACTACTACTACTACTATTATGCATGCAAGGCCCGACAGCAAGACCTCATCAAACTAGACTGTATACATTTACAAAAACTGAGGCAATCACTTGTTGTATCTTCTGGTGAACAGATAGACGCTCCGCTCATTCCCAGCTTGTTTGATCAGACTGATTTTAAGTGTTTACAATGGCTGAGATGTCCACAGACGGCGCCAGTGCTTCAATTTTCCCATGCAACAAACAATAATATACTAAATATCGTAATTTTTATCTTGTTATCTTCATCAAATGTGCAGGCGCCTTACCTTATCTCAGACTAGTCACTGTTTACGGAGACCAAGGAACTGTCATGGAGATGCGACGAAATGCATAAAAGGCAATCCATCTCCAGTTCCCAGAACTCCATTCAAGTTTTAAAGTGGTAATATTATAACAAGATATAGGTGGGGAAATCATTGAGACAATCTTGCTGACTTCAATGCCTTTGAATGTATTTTCTAATTTAATTTGGTGTGCTAAGACCTTTTTATACATTAGGGAACTTAGGGTTGTCTGCTTATGTATGTCAAAAGGTCCGGGCTAATCTACAACACCTTCTCGTAGTCATTATGTCCAATACTTAGCATTAACCCTTGAAGGAGACAAGTAAATCTATCACCTTTGCTTGTATAATTTTCAGTAGTGTTTCCAAGAGCTTTATGAGCCAGATAGTTAAAAGGTCTCTAAAAGAACTAAAGCGGTATCATTAAGCAATAAAACAATCATATGCAGTGGCATCAACAGGTTATTACGTTCCAAATAGTCAACCAGGAAAAGTATAGTGAAATGTTTTTGAGCAGGCAGATTTTTCAAAGCTTACCAGTCATATTCTCTATCTATATACTAGACCTACTGGCATTCGTGTACTTTGTATGCAGCGAACGCAAAAAACTATTTTTAAATCGCCAAAAAGGGGTGCATTTCAAACATGCCTTCTTTTACATTGTTGTTTATATCTGCTCTCCTTTCATCGTTTCATTCATAGGCTTTTTTGGAAGTTGGCTACATATTTGGTTTTACACCACTTATTATTCTTTAGCTTCACTTTCATGTGCCATGAAGGAACGAATTACTAACTCTTTCAGTTTCTTTTGTTTATGTTTACTTCTACTATCTTTTGTGCTGCTTTGTCCCACTTATCACTAACGCCCTAACGAACAAACTTTACTTTCAAGTGTATGGACGTTGAAGAGAAGAGAAGACGCAAGACAGTATGCACTTAATATGGAAATATCTATCGGATTCAACCGGAGATATATATCCAAAAAATTTTCTTATCAAACATTTACATTGTAACTTTAATTGAGACTAAAAGATATACTTGGAACTTTTAAGGTACTTCACAATTCACAAATTTTGCGATTTTCCGGCTTAACAACTATTCAGAGACGGCGGAAGCAGTGCGCCAGGTACGGCACTCGCCGTACAAAAATTTTTAGCCTTTTGTCGGTTCTTCATGCATCAAGTCGGTTCTTGGAAAATTTGACTTGATTGGTCGGTTTACCTGCTCCGTTGATGGTCGCCGAAATAGGGTTGCCACAATCTCATCGGTCAGGTCATTTTGCTGGCTAATAAAATCATCCTTCCACCGTCTCTGCTACTACTGCTTTTACCCAACAAACGCTATTCAATAAGTGTTCCCATGTCGAGACAAGATAAATGCTTTAAAAAATACTGCGATCTTTGCTTAATAAAAGATTTTGAATGTGGGAATTCACAATCTTTGGTTTAATAGAGCTTTTCGCCGATTTTCTTCAGATGAATAACATCGGTGCATATTCTACTGTTGACAAGATTTTATAGTAACGGATCGAAATTTTAAGAGACAAAATATGATCGGTTGATTACTTCGGACATCCTAGAAAACATTTAGACTGGTCGTTTCATGAACAAGGTACAAAAACAGAAATGTCGCATCTGCTGAGAACCTGCAACCTAAACACAGATTCCTTCTGTCTACACAAAAACGGTTTACTTCAAGGGATATGAATGGCTTCACAAATCGAAAGAAGAATGTTTCAACGAGCCTTCTCTACGACTCGAAATCCTTCATTCATAAGGGTTTTTTTATTCAGCAGACTCGACTGATATGCCTTTACAAGGAAGGACTTCCCCATCAAGCCAAGATTACACCTTCTTTCGCCCCTGCGATATACTGAGACTTTCCTCACAAGTGACAATATAATTCTAATTTTTTTGTTGATTGTCTTAATGATCCAAACGAGCTATTTTGTTTCTTTGGAGTAATCACGGTTTTTAAACGATTTGCATTGGTTACGTACCTCCTTTGGAACAACTTAATAAACCTTGCATCCGAAAACTTTCAACCACCAATACTGCATTACTCCCACAGGTCTTTCCATTCTAGTTGCCATCCAAAGAGAGGTTGTACTTCCTGTTTACAGTATGGTATAGGTGATGTTATAAAGCACGTACTCAATAGTTATTCATGAAATATTAGAAAAGTTTGCCGATGGTACAGAATAATAAAACTGCACAAAATAGCGAATTCATTTTGTACTTAAAAGCGTTTCCCGTCTGACACTCCTCAGAGTACAGTTCGTCAGAAAATAACCTGAGAAGGGAATCAACGAAATTATTTACCCAACTTTGTTTACGAGGTAGCCAATCAGAATTCTGTCTGCCAGAGTGGTGTTGTTTGACCAATCAGTGTCCGTGAAGGGGAAGAGGTCATTTTGTTTGGTCACTTAATTTTGCAGGGGGGGGACGCTGTTAAGGTAACTGTTATTCAAAAGACGAATGCGGCCCGGCGCCCTTACTTCGCACGAGTCGAAACTATGGTCGAGAGTGTCTTCATGCTGCGTTGGGCAAACTCAGTTGTAGTCTTGTAGGACTCTGATTTGGTAACGATATTCGAGACTAGCTACAGCGTTTGATCAGCATCTGAGATACGAAAGTCAAAGTTGAAAAATAGCCACCCGTACCTTTTCCCTTGGTTTTGTTGAATGCAAAGTATCTTTCTCGACTTTATACTGAACTTAGCTGTCGTTATTGACCCTGACATTTGTTGTCATGACAACTATACTTTCCAAAGCCATTCAAATCTACTTTCGGTAGGCGATACTTTCGCATGTTGTTGAGTATGACTAATACAGCCAATAATATTTTCCCTGCTCCACTAGGAGCAGAAATTTGGCTTGTTTTGAACTTAAAGGATGAAGAGGAAGTAAAAAAAGTGAAAGTAAGAGAAAGAACTGGCATTGACGCTAAAAAATATAATTGGGATGTGAATAATCACATGTTTTTAATGGA
>JAAAKL020016256.1:0-11111 GCA_010016065.2 Carybdea cf. marsupialis auct. non (Linnaeus, 1758)
GATGTGAATACATCGAAAGCTTAGAACCTTAAAAGAACCTTAATATCTAATAGTCTTGTTTTCGTCTCGTCATGTTTGCTATTCGCGTTGCCTGTTGGGCTTTACTCTTTATCATAAGAATGAGATTTCGCCCAGGATCATCAATTGCTGAGATATTAGAAAAACAATGCTATATAGTAAGATATTGCAAAGCCAACGGAGTTTGCCCACTTACTAGATCGTTTGATTTTAGACATAAGTATCAAAACCTGATACTGTTGGCGAACCTCTGCTTAAAAACGTCAAAAATCACCTTAAGACCCTACAATTGTTCAAAAATCAAGAAAACACGAGTTTACTTTGCTGTAATGTCTTAGTATGGCTATGTCTTGACCTGGTTTGTTTACAAATTTTGACGGACTTCTGGTCTGTGATACTGGGAGGCGGAACAAAATCACAAATCTAGGATTGTGTAATTTCTGATAGCTAGTTGCATCTGCCCACAGTCACAATCCCCTTCTTTTACTAGTTTCCCTGGTTTAATGACGCTTCTATATTTTGGCTTTTGTTTTTCTCTAGACGCTCTTTCGCACTACAGATCATAAGCATCTTTCCGTAGGAACCTTGTCATTTACATTAGTTTACAATAATAAGACTGTACCAGTATCTTTATTGTCATCTCCACTGCCGACTTTCGTGCCCCTTTAACCTTACTTTCGTGCAACTATCCTCTTTTATGACTCCATTATCGAATCTAACTGTTATTGTTATTCTTTGTCAAAATGTCATTTCAACGTATGCTTACTCATACCTGAGAGAGTCGAACGAATCAAAAAATCAAGCTCTTTGTCATTTAGTTATTGCAAAAAGACCCATGTCGATTGCGGAATAATTATTTGCACGAACTAAGTTAACGATAGTGCAGTGAAAATTCCTCTTGCTTATACTTATGAGCCTGCTTTTGATTCCATTATATGACTTGTTCACACAAGGGTTGAAGACATCACAGTATATGGTTTTACTATTGACGACATGTTTTATGTTTCTCCCGTATCTTTTCAAAGCTTACCATTTCAAATCCTCTTCTCGATAATGCTTCCCTTGGGCTATTTATCAGGGTCCACCGTTGGAGGATTGGGAGCTAATGTGGGGACTAGAGTAATAAACCATGTTAACAGCGGAGTTAACTTACAATTCTGGACAAATAGAAATCAAGTTTTTACTAAATTTCGGTGAAAATGGAACAAATCACGCAAGACACTTGCCATATGAAAGTGGTGTCCATTCCTGGTATTATTTGTTTTCTAGATCTCTCCGCTTAGCAGCAGGGAGGTCTGACATGCAAGTCATCAAAATTATATTTTTCAAACTTAACAATATTTAGGAACGGGGGTTAGCGAAACTATCATATTTCATAGTCCAAAATTGTAGCTCAGCTAGGTATATTTTTATCAAAGAAATTATTACCACTGAAATCCAAAGAAATTGTCTTACTTTTTGTAGGAATAAAATTGTCAGTACATGCAATTGCAATTAGTTTAGAAGTCACAGAACACCTGAGTCTTCACAGTCTTACCTAACCCCAAAGAAAACTTTATATTTACTGTTTTTTCAGTCACCCCAAGGTACAAAGTGCCTCTCGTACTGCACTTAAAATTAAAAGTTTGTGTTCAGGAGCCTAGTATAACTTATGAGATGTCTCCATGGTGATATCGCGTCCGAAAGGAGCAAAGTAAACTTTGATTGTAATGTATCTGCCCTGTTAACCCAATTACGTCCTACCTAGTCTCAAGAGGAGCACAAAGAGAACTGTCATATCAGTAATAGGCAAACTGCTGTTAGTGTTGACAGAAAACTCACCAAAGCTGTCGGGTTTTCTTGAGATTTTCTTTCGGTGATAATATTATTGCTACTACATTACCGCTCTTCTTTCTTTTACATACAGCTAGAACGTATTGTGAATTCTGAGTCTGGATCAGTGCCATCAATGGAACTGATAAACATTGGGGCTGAGTTGGAGACGAAGATGACAGTTACAGCTACTGAGGTTGGAGAGACATTTTTTGCCATAAGTTTTTTATGGGGCCAATTAACATGGTCGTTTCAATTTCAACATGGGCGAACAATGAATAATATCGTTGGATTTCATGTCCATGGCTTCAAGGATGCGTCAGCATTGAACCAATGTAAATGACGTTAGGTCTAGCTAATTAGAGATAAACATGAAGTAACTTATAACTTGAAGTTAATGTTCAGGCTTTCGGGATCCCCTTCATTTGCACACTCAAAATAAAATGTTAGCATACCGTTACAATTATCATAAATCCCCATGGAAAATACACACTCGTCCCTAGTTGCTCAGATAAATCCTCTTTTTAAGTTATTCTTCGGATGAAGCATTTTATTTCCTTCACAAATTATGAATTGATCAGCTTGGTATTGCTAAAATTTGACCAGTTTGAAGGAGCTTGTTGAGTACGATCTGATCGTTCGAGCATGTAGGACCTCCCTTTTACACACATATCTCGAGGAAACTCCTCCTTTTACAGCTCAACATTTTTATAATCACAAGGACGTGTGTTTAAAGTAATGTAGCGCTCTGGGTGGCCAGCACTCCTGGAAAATCTGAAATGCCGTCAAAAGCATTGACAAAAGTTTGAGGCCTTGAAATGCTTTGAAAATTTGTATTTTAAGACTTTCTCCTTAAATTTTTTTGAGTAGAAATTTTTCCACATGACCCCAAGTTCTTGTCGACTGCATTTTAAAGATGTTTTAGATTCATTTTCTTCAATCCCAATTGAGAAGAGAAAACCCTGCTATTGTTTTCTAATTAATGAAATGAATTCACTCATCACGTTGCTTTCATTGGCCTGTATTTCTAACTCTGGAATTTCATTGGCTGCAGTAACAAAAGTCAACAGACTTTTGTTGCAATCAAATTTCATTATTATCACAGAAATTGTCCTCTGGCATGCCATGGTAAAAACAATGGGTTTTCCTGTAGACCCGTACCTTCTTAACAATGTTCTTAGAATCCTCCTAGTTGCAACAGACCAGCTGTATCATGCCTTCTGGCACTCTTTTTCGACCCATTAAAACCCAAACTAATTACAAATATGACCCCTTTTTTGATAAATAATTTCCCCCTGTAAAACAAATATGTATCAATAATTTTAGCTCCTTAAAGTAACAAGTTTAATTACCATTAAAGCAGTTAATTTTATGGCACCCCTCCTAACCTTAGGACATTTAGAAAAATAGGTTTAAAAATTTTGTAATACGGTGTTCATAAAGACTTCTGTCAAAGGCAGATTTTCTCTTCCATAATTTTTATACATGATATGAAAGAATCACAGACATGTAGATGTATTTTAAGGGTTTACTGATGTTGCTTTTGGCGTATCAATGAGCTGTTATGATTTGTCACTAGATGTTATGGGGATAAGTCTTAATTTGTATTGGATCTCTTATCTTTTCATAAAATGTAGGCATGATTTGTGTTCTTGAAAAGTTCTTTTACCTGCCAGGGAAATCCAATTATTAACGTAACACGATTTGACTTTCTACATTGTTCTACCAAAAGTTAACTGTTAACTCGTAAATCGAGTTCAGCAGGGACAGTCAATTTAGTGAACTCGTTTTCAGTATTTGTTAAGGTTGAGATTTGAAAGTTGTGTGTATATTCCTAAGGCTAATAAGTATTGGATGGAATTTGCTTTTTTTGTTGAAATTTACAATTTTTTAGGAAACACTTTAATACATCGCTTGAAGGTGAATGTTTTCTACATAAAAACCAATATGAGTCTGAGGGTTTTTTGTTTTCCGGGAGAGAGAATAATAAGTTTGAGGTTTCAGTGGTGTATCGTTCTCCACCCTAGCAATTCTAGGTGTAGAAACTTCAAATGTATAGAATCACCCCAATCTTCATTAGCAGAAGCAAAAAGTAGATTTCATTGTTTGGTAACAGTACTTTATTTACCCCCCTCCCCCTCTTCAGCACCTGCCACCCCCTAGCTTGTGCCAACGGATGAGTGTATGATATATTATATAAATGGTTTCACACGTGGTCATTATATTCTTACTAATGTCTTGAAATTTTGAAAATCCTCCTGGAAATGTCTGGAATTTTGCTGGCCACCCTGAGCACTTCAGACAGAGACTTTGCTCTTACACTTTTTTTTACAGAATTTTATCCTACTTCCCTACGTTTTGTAAACTACGTTATATAAACATCTAGGATCTATGATTAGTGTATTTGTGTCAGGGATGAATTTTGGCGCCAGTGGCAAATAATAGGGAATACTGAATTCTATGAAATCTCGCAAGAGTCAACATGTCATTCTTTACCTGCGTAGCAAAATCCACATTGTTCACTGTTCAAGTTACTAACACAAATTGCATATAATTTGCCTGCCGTGTAAAGCAAGAACACTTTCTGTGTTAAAAACTGAAAATTGGCCCTTCCAGACTCTTGCACGTTGCTGTCGGCAGCAGCATTCTTGGATAACTAACGCGTGTAGAGCTCTCCAGTATCCAGAGCCTGATGTTCAGAATGACATGCATGTTGGAGCTATACAAATCGATGATATCTCAGTAACACCTACAAACAAAATTAGCTTGCTTTTACCTTGATGTCATGAGTAGAGACGCGATTCCTTCGATCCTACGTGTCTTTTAAGAGGTGCTTCGTGAAGGGAAACTGCTACGACGTCTTTGTAAACTAAACCCGATTTAGACCAGTGTGATCGAGCAGCCACAAGCCATTGTTGAAGAGAGTAAAGCATTGTTTTTCAAGCAATACTGGATGTGATTGAGAAAGGAAATCAAATAGAAGTTGCTATGTACCAATGTCATTGTACTTCCGGTATGCATTCAGTCAATCAAATTCACCAGCGATATTTCACATCATGTTGAAAGCTATTAGACAAATACAAATATGTCACCACTTTAAGGCGGTTTTTTTTTACGCTTTTGTTTTTTCAAAGTTTCTATTTCATAATCAGCAGCCAAGGGTCATCCAAACTGGATGTACTTATATTAATATATGCTGACGTTGTTGACGTTTGATAATAACTTCGCTCCAATACAATTCTTCTTAGTGGGGTTTTAATCTCAAACTATGTAGTGTTTTGTGCAGTGGCACCTTTTGTGTATGAGACGTATACCATGTGCATTGATCAATTTCTGACGAAAACGTTTGTCAAAACTAAATACTTTGCGTAAAGAAATTAAGCAAGGTTTCGTGCAAGTAACCAAGTTTTCAAATTAGCCAATACTTGGGTTGTCCTACACATTAACTTGCAGCGCAAGGTCGGACTAACACAGAGTGCTCGATGCAGTTTTATGTGATTTGTTGAGGTGTATCTATCAGACTTCTGTATCTATCACTTTTTATGTCTTTATTTATCCAACAGAATCTTCTTCAGAAGCTTGTCAGTAACAAATGGCTCGATGAGGTAAGAATCTAGGTTCTAAAGTACGTATTTTGTATGGGAAAAATCTTTGATTGGCCAACGACTATCGTTTGATTAACCCATTCGCTTCTTGATCCCCGAATCTGGAATCTTTTTATCTGCTGACCTTCAAGAAACACATCTGGCGACTCAATCTTTCTATCAATTAAAGCTAAAGCTATTCATACTCCGTGGTGTAAGAAACGTGGACGACTAGAGCACGTGCGATGGCTTTTAATCACTGACTTTAAGTATACTTGTAGCCAGGCTCAAAACTATCCCACTTGAGCTAAAATGCTGAAGTCTGTGGCACTTACTCTTTTTGCGACTTGTCTTCAGCCCAGAGTCCTTTCAATGTGTGCTCCACATGTAAAATGCCATGCTTCCGAAAACTCATTGCTATAAGTGCCTTCTAATGTTAGGGTAAAGTGCCCTCGTCGGATATAGATGCAGACACGTTTCTTTCCAGAGATTATTACGTGCTTTTCTTCTCGCGAAGATACAAAAATCTTGTACAAGTTTCTGTATCTGCTCGGCGTTTTCCACTTCTTACGAAGGTGTTAATGACGTTTTTCTGTAGTACAAGGTGTTGTATATCCCATACGCAAACACACATACACGCGTGCGCGCATTTCAGTACGTTCCCACTCATCAGATTCGTAATAGGGGTGATAGATAAAATGTTTAGTTATGTGTCATCTCTTTCGTCTTAAATGGTTTATTATTATATATATTAGATATCCATTATATACTCGGCATTAAAGCTACAATCACAGGATGGAATTAGCAACATTTTCAGTTTTATAGTATGATACATGCTCCCCCACTTGTTCAGAACGTTCGATAAGAGTAGTTCGACCATTTATTAGCACCATCAACTACGCGTTTATTGCAATTATTCTTCGCGTTCAGTTCTTTACACACACTGACATACCATATGTACAGCATTTGGTGTATGACCACTCCTTGCGTTATGCGCTACGTAATTAAGTACACGTACTTTGGTAGTTAAAAGTAATGGATTTGATGTTCACTTTCATGACTTTCTTGAGATCCTTACAGTTGAATTTTTGGTTCAATTTAAACTTACTGGATTTTTCTAAAGATGCCATCCAAATTACTACTTTTTTTTAATTAATCCGTAGAAAAAACTTGTAAGTTAGTCCAATGTATACCTTCTGATGAGAATGGACGAAAAAGCTTTAAGGTATTATGAAGCCTGTGATTCTTGCTGTACTACTTTTTTATTTCTACATATACATAGGTCGATGGAGATTACTCTCTTGGACCACGAAGCGTTATTGAGTTAGGAATGTACTTGAGGCGAATTTTCGACGATGCAATACCAGACTGTAAAATCTGTTCAGACTTTGTTGTCAAGGTAACTAGTAATTTGCCATTTTGTTTTAAGTGGTAACTCGATTTGTTTAGATGAAGTGTAGTATTACCAAAGACCTGTTCGACACACTTTATATACTCACTGCCAAAAATCAGGGAGTTCTTAGTTATAAACCACTAAAAATCCCACTTAGAGAAGACAGACGTTATTCAATGGGTATGATCACGTGGGAACCAGGAACGTCTTCTCTACAGTCGAACCATGTAAAACGACCCTGCAGGTCGGCATCAGGTATAGAGTGTCAATGCATAGACGCAATCATTGTGGTTAGCGGGCACAGCCCCCAGTTTTTTTCGACTATAATTGTTTACTTAGTTTTGTCTGAGTAGACTTGAAGTGAAAATATGTGTTCCTGTGTAAACCTAGCCACCCAGCCACCGCCACACTGCACTCGTGGTTACACCACAGTTATGCCCAATCATGTGTACCAACATATTCTGGGTGATATTCCTTGGATTTCCAGCGTATGAAGGCTTAATTTACCACCATACAACCACCGTTTTGTAGTATTTTAGGTGTTCTTGTATCATCCTTTATTATCATTGGAATTGTTAAATCTTTAAACAAGTAAAAATGTAAAGTAATAATAGCCAGCTGGAATTAGCATCGTGAAAAGCACTGCTTTTATTCGAATGCAGATGCTTTGGGACTGCAATATTTACAGGTTGCAATGAACATTTGTGACAGTGAGTGTATATGAATACGACATTTGGCATGATATGATAGTGTTGTCTTGGGGATGTACTTGTTGTTTGAAGTTTATGCTGCAAGGGCACAGACACTAATCTGGCATGTAAGAAATCTTTTTCACCGATACTTCCATTTTCACTGTTATTTTCGTTGATTGTCTAAAAGAGTAAAAGTTTTGTGCAAGCGTCCTTTTTCACACCTTTTTTTAGAGATCTTTCAGAGTGAAGCAAGTTTTTAAGTTGTGGAGAAGGTACAACTGACATCAAAGGACCACACGAGTCGTGGTTTATCCAGGTTATCATTTAGAGTTGTATTGCTCGAGTTCATTTTGAGGAACATAAAGAAATCGATATGTTTCTATATATTACCCCCTAGACAACGTAACAGGAAACTTACTAGCTGAGTTGTGAAATAGCCAGTTAGGTTAGCTTTGTTCCCTTACATTCTTACTAACTAAAAGCAAGAATACAGCAGGGTGATTACTACTTCAAGTTTCCTATTGGTTTTTCCCCGGGTATAGGGTCTGTCATGTGGAAATTGTGGAATCAGGATACATTATTATTGTGCCACTCGCTACTTCAAAGGAAGGTTAGTACAAGAAATGGATTTGTTGTCGATGTTGTTTTAACATATGCACTCCTATAATAGTGAGTGCTCACATGTATGGAAGTGTTATTTGACCTTTGGACAATGTAAGACGTTCTTGATGGGTTGCTCTTCATGGAAATAAACACTTACTCTCAAAAAGAGAAAGTAACCGCATAAAAGAAAGCATATTATACACTAGACTATGGTGCTGAAGTAGGATGCGCTTTAGCACGATAGTTAAGGCTGATTCTTACCGTAAGATGGATACTTGCATATACATGTAATGATTACGATACCGTGAAAGTACTCTTCAGTTATGCTACTTTACATTTTCCTGTCTGTATATATATGTACTATACAGTGCCTAGCATACTCAAAAGTCGTTTTACAACAAACATACAACTTGACGTCCCTTTTAGAGATAACTTCATGTACATTACTGAAGCGAGTGGTATATTTTGAAGTGTGTATTTTGCAACCTCCTTGACATCCGATCAGTGAAGAAGAAACCAAAGGCATTGACAGTCTCGCAGAGTGTTTTTTATTTTTATATATCTGCATTTTTATGGGAGTTTTGTTACAATTCCGAACAAATTCACAATAAACTGACAGGAATACATGACAATGATATTATTCTAAACCAGATCAGTGACTTTTCATTTGTATCATTAGCTCTCATGTAAAGCTGCACAGTGGATCATTAATCAAACCAATTTCCCACAACACGTCTTGTTTTTACAACCCTCAAAGCACTTTATTCTAATATTGGAATCCATCTCTCTTGGCAGCTCTTTTAAGACTGTAACACTGAAGGAACAGGCATGTCACTGGCATTGTGAATTCTTTCATTTTTGTCAAGGTTTCTATATGAGCCGTCACCAGGGCTATGTCACTCTAGGAATTGCGACAAGTTACTGGCTTAAAGCTTTATGGCAGATATAGTGCTGGCTCCTTCCACGCAAGTGTAAAGTTCTCCAAGCTCAAGTCTATCTAACCAGTTAAGCGGCTTTAAGTTGATACGTAATTCAGGGAGAAGTTCAAAAGGTCGTATAGGTTTGATAGGCGCAATTTTTGATAAACTATTTAGGAGATAATGTTAGTCCAAACACACATTTTTCTTTTCTCTAGGTCCGATGATAACAGAAAATGCCCCGGATGCTCAGTTGCGTGGGTGTGTGATGTCCCTGAACCAGGAAGGCATACTCGAAAACAGTAGTCCTATGCTGTCTTATGGAAACATTTTTACCAGATTTGCAATGTAGATGTTTCTCGTTGATAAGTGAAGAGTTGATTCATGTGCAAAGGCAATGGAACGTACTGCACCTCTCATCAATTTGGATTTTACATAATGGGTCCATGTAAATATTTAAGGAAACATCTCTCCACTTTTCCAGTGTGAATTTTTCACGAGGCGGGAAGGAAATAAACATTCATTATTCTTCTTTGGAACATAAATCCGTTTTACATTTAACTGATGTTCTTTGTTTATAAAACGAGTTTTAAAGGCAGATGATTTGTTTGTGTAATATTTGGGAATGGAGTTAAATAGAAGTCCACGGTTATTGTTTCATAAAGGACAGTGTACATTATGAAGTTATTTTTGTAAATAGATGAAGTATTATTTAATTGTCTGTCGATAAAAAGTCAGCAAATTGAGCTGACCAAGCACCTAACAACATAATGGAAGCATCTGATAGGGTAACACCTTTCTGTTCGTCTTTTTATCGCGATATTGAAATCAAATATTGGACTGTTGCATTAATGATTACATTAATGCTGTGCACGAGGTTCTTTTTTAGCCAATCTATTTCTGTTTGTAGTCAGGTGTTGCTTAAATTAGGGTGGTCACTGTATGCAACTTTACTGTTGCGTGCAAGTAGCAGATATTTGTACGAGGTCACCTAAAGTTCCCTTTTAATTGCTTTTCTGATAAGCTACACGAAATCTACATAAACAAGAATCACTACAGCTTTCCCAAAATATTCATTTCTCGTATTTACATTGCAGAAAGTTAATTATCCCCTGTTGAAATGAGGTAGTTATTATTAAAAGTCGTAACATCGGTTTGCTTGCCATTAGTGAATTTCAGAATATCGCAAAGTCACGTTAAGAATTTGTGTAATGATCAAGTTCGTAATCAGTCTTCTTTCTAAGTTCCTTACCTCTCCATCAGCCAAGTACATTTACTTTCGTGAATTTCGGCTAGAGAAATTACTAAACAGTTTTAATCTGTGACCAAGTCAATTCGACTTATCGATAAAAGAATGTGCACCAATTGATAAACTTTTGAGCCACGTACAAAATATTGCCTCGATCACAATGTAAAATATAGACAAGGAACAAAGCAACCTTCCTCAGTCGTTGATATCCATGTGCTCTAAACCACGCCCTCTTAGCTCACATCAAGTGACAAATGACACCGTTGCTTGTTACAAGTCACATGTTATATGTCACTAGTGCAAGCCAATTTCAAAAGCAGGAATTATGATTTCAATTTATTTTCTTGTAACGTGAGCCCCCGATATACAATATTGGTTTCCAGAATCCAGCCATTTGCGATTCTCACTTATCTGATATGTTGTAAAATCACAGGTGGCCTTGTTTCCTTATCGGAACATAGAATATCGTGAATGTCCCTATTTTACAAGCATTTTATTATCGGAGTGTCTTGATCTTCTTGTGGTAAAATATTTTTTGCAACAACTCTCGTGTGCATAACATGTGTGTTGAATTTCTACTGTTCTCAAACATTTGAAATCATGCTAAGCTTTTGTCTTATTGTTGAGTTTTACTCAATGCAAAAAAAAATAAAGCGTAGCCTTGAGAATGAGTACAAGTTGCATACTCGTCCCTTTAAAAAATGCAGTAAGTGATTCTTGCCATTGCTGTAAAGCCTCTCCCTGACGTACTAATGTCTAAGGCTTCTTTTATTTACGTCATTGACCTTGCACACAATTTTTAACTTTTGTTGTTATCATTCAAGTATTTTCTCTCACTTAGGA
>JAAAKL020016257.1:0-11109 GCA_010016065.2 Carybdea cf. marsupialis auct. non (Linnaeus, 1758)
GCGTTTTCGCCGACAATCTCATTCGCGCCGCCGACGCCGATGACAAGATCGTCGCCGTGACGGCAGCGATGCCCTCGGGCACGGGGCTGAACTTGTTCGCCGAGCGCTTTCCGGATCGCTGTTTCGATGTCGGTATCGCCGAACAGCATGCGGTGACCTTCGCCGCCGGCCTCGCGTCGGAGGGCTACCGGCCATTCGCGGCGATCTACTCGACGTTCCTTCAACGCGCCTACGACCAGATTGTGCACGATGTCGCGATCCAGAAACTGCCGGTGCGCTTTGCCATCGACCGTGCCGGGCTGGTCGGTGCCGACGGCCAGACCCACGCCGGCGCCTTCGACATCGCCTATTTGGGCTGCCTGCCCGGCATGGTGCTTATGGCGGCCGGCGACGAGGCGCATATGCTTTAATACGACAGCAGTGGGGACTTGTATTTCTTTATACTTGACCTTAACTGTTTCAAAACTATATGTAGTTAAAATAACGAACAGGTATAAAACTTTTTTGTTCATTCGCTCTCTGCAATCGTTAGCATTCCGACGCATGAGTGAACAATCATGTTTATTCCTGCTCTTCCTTCCATAATACATGGTTCACCACCGGGCAGACGCCTTCATGTACATTAAATTTGGCCCCTGTAAATTCAAACACTTATGATTGTAATACTTACAATGTAAAGTATTTGTAATGATCACCGCCAATGTTTCATTTATCAAATTCCTGCCACCAAAGAGTAATCTATCATTTATCATCGAAACGTTATGTTTACCAGATTAGTCTCTTGGTATGGCTACTGTTTCTACTTATTCACATGATACTAGTAGGATACTAAAGGAATAGGGTATGTGATCTGTGAAAAAATTGGATGCAATTTGACACTTACGATGACTATTAGAACGACGCATCTTTCCTATTTGTAGTGCCCTTTTGAAATCGTAAAATGTAACTTTGAAATAAACGCCTTCCTCTAATAGACTCATTACTCCAGCAAATGCCTTCCTCTAGTAAACTCCTTCCT
This sequence comes from Carybdea cf. marsupialis auct. non (Linnaeus, 1758), assembly GCA_010016065.2. Lineage (NCBI taxonomy): Eukaryota > Metazoa > Cnidaria > Cubozoa > Carybdeida > Carybdeidae > Carybdea > Carybdea cf. marsupialis auct. non (Linnaeus, 1758). The sequence continues at coordinate 1,019 of JAAAKL020016257.1, forward strand.
CCAGCAAACGCCTTCCGGTAATAAACATTTTCCTCTAGTAAAAGGTGCACAGAAAACAGTATGTGGGATATGATTACCTTTTTCCTCTTGCGTTTTCTCATGTATTTAGATTTCATCAACTGAAGTCCGGCCTTTTTCCAATCGTTCCACATGTGAAGAGTTCGATTCTTCATCCAAACATGTTTAGGGTTGGAGAGTTTTCTTAACAGGTCTGTTGGATCCAACTTAATCTTGTTATGGTTAATCTAGATGGGGAAATTGGAAGGACAATCTTGAAATTTGATTGCATAATATTTACCAGGAGGGTTTGCTATTCTCCATAGCCGAGATCTCACTAGGAGCCAGCGAAATCTCAAATTTTATCACCTATGTATCTTTTTACGTTGTCCTCTGTGAATCGCGCACCACTTTGATCTTAAAGATACTTCTCAAGACGTAAGAAAACCATATGGGAAGTATTATTTTAACTGGAAGCAATATCAATCTCTGTAACAAGGAGTTCCTCTACTCATAATTACACTACAGAAAGTATTTAATATATTTACACCTTGCTTTTGTTAGTGCTTCATTGATGATGATGGTATGTTAAAAGGAGTAAGACGGATACTTTTACTGTACGACTAGTGGCTGTTGCCATCATGATCTAAAGAAAAAGCCGGTCACGGCTTTTCAGATCATTGCCTGAATTAGTTAAAAAGTTCGGTAAAATACCGTCAGTGCCATAGCAATGGAGAGGTGCGTGGTCATTTATGTACGAATCAGTTATAAAGGCCACAGTGATCTTCAATTACGTCATAGTCGGGCCATGCATTGTAAATCGTAAGGAGTCTATTTTGTCTTGTAAACCGCATCTTCCTCCAAATAACAATAACTGGCTGTCTTAAAGAAATTGCACGGGTTTTAAGGTCGCGATGTCATGGGCATTTTTTAAGTTGTAACTTTGGTTGCTCTAAATCGTTATTAACAGATGATGACGTTGAAAAGAAATCAGTTATTGTATGAAACCAAAACCCCTCTTCTCGCTTACAATGTAACTTTTAAATACACTTAGCTACTTGATAAGAGATTGAAGCGCACCCAGTTCTATTTAACACATTATTAAAACTAAAACGTCCTTATTGATTACCTCTGTATATTTTTTCTTTACATTTTCATTCCGTCGGTCTGCTAAAACTGGGCAAACATGAACAATCTAAAGAAAATTGATAATAGACAGAAATCAGTATAAGCAATTAGGATAACTTCGGGCACCTTGGAGCTACCTCCTTCAAGGAATAAAAATAACTGTTCTTGTTGCTAGGTACAATAGCTTCTCCCCTAGCTGCCCAAAAAGTAATGGAAAATTTTTTAAGCGGCGGGCAGGGAGCGGATATTGTGGTCTGGTAGGAAGCGGGCGGATCTTGCGGGAGGAAAATTGCGTCCAGCGTTTGTAGCTGGAATTAAAGACTAACACATCGTTAAGGTTTAGAGTCATACCGTTTCCATCCGTTTTGCACGTCGCTGAAAGTATACCAAAAGAGAAACATAACTCTTACAGTTGAAAAGGAATCCTTGGTTCTTCGGCTTGACCAGACCAAAGATGATAGATATCAATGTGGATGTGATGGGAGGAGTTGAATTTCGTGTTGGCTTGGAGTAGGTCGAGAACTTTGGAATATCTATAATTGAAGTTGGCTGAAAATTTCAAGGTACGGTCAACATGCTTTTAAAATGCGTATGTAAACATTTAGGTCTGTTGATACATTATCGTATTTTGAGAAGCCCTACAGATCTTGGTTCGCTATGTTTCTGTCCATTGACAAGCTTAACTTTTAAACACGGGTCAAGACCTGTTGAAATAGCTGATTGTTCCTGTCAGCCGTAGCCATTGAAACCGCACCGAAAAGTTGAAATGAAAGAAATTTAGGATGAGTTTAAATGTGCGAACTATTAGTGTTGATGAATAACAAGGCATTTTTTGAATGGGAAGGATTCGCACTAATCCTAATTGATTATTTATCAAATGATGGTAATAATACATATGCATATAGGATTGAAATATTTACTTTGGAATAAAATTACATTATCATAGTAGGGAAGTCTGCTTAAATCACTAGAAGAATATTAATACAAATATTAGTGGTGATTGCAAATTAAAGAAAAATTCCTTAATCTCAATCAGTTGTAAAGAAATGAATTTGAGGAGGATCTTTTGTTACGTACTATCCACTGTGAATCTGTATAGATACAAAGTAAATAAACGGAGGGCATGTTGGCGACCGTCTGGCTACCGGACCGTCTGGCTACATTTACCTCGTTCTAGTGTTTTGGGCCTCAGTTTTGAGTAGAAGGCCAGAGGTCTCACTGATTCGTTCAATTTACTTTCTGAAACAAACTGAGGCCCAAAACACTAGAACGAGGCAAATGTAGCCAGACGGTCTCCAACAGACACATTTCAGAGTATGTGCTGTGTGGCAGGTGGGGCCTTTTTTCATTTTAAAGCACAAAATCTTTATACGGGCGTGGGTAAAGAGGAAATGAAACATAGTTCCCCTTGAGAAACCCTAAAAATTTTGTTTGGTCGGTTATGAAAAAAGGTCCAGCTTTTTTAAGGGTAGGGTATGATTATTTTAATTATTTGACCCCTATTTTTTATTAATGTTGTAATCATCGCAATTCCCTGTGTAATTCATGTATATATAGAGTGTAATTAATACTATTTAGTTAGTTGTTGTTCGATTGTAAAGTGAATTAGACTTTAAGAGAAGATGAAAGTATTCTCGTTTCGTCTGGAAGAATTCGATCCTCTTTTGTCCATCACAGCAAGTAACATTCTCATACGTCTTTGGAGAAGAACCCCCAAAATATCCTGCCTTAGGTCTTCATTTCGGCTTCCTCCCCTCCAACCCTCCACTTCCCTCTCCCCACTAGGTCGGTTATGTCCTTTTGGTTTCTGATGATTGTCATACGTAATGTGCACACTACTATATCGGATAGAATTTCACTATCCTATGAAAAGGTATTCGATGATGCGAAAAATATATCACCTTAAAATTTATCCGATAAATAGCTAATCATCTTTGAACCTTTTATCAGCTATCCGATACGAAAATCGCGGTGTCGGTATCCATTTCTACTTTCAAAAGGGTTCTATTTGATGAACTTCTTCAACAGACATTGTTGATGTTTAATGTATCGTGCACATTGGCCAAATTATTTCAATTCATATTGTACTCTAAAGATTTGCATTTCCAAAGGAATTCAAACTACTTTCATGAATTACCCCAGATTCAAAAATTTCTTTAAAGAACTTAAACATCTGCTACCTACAAATCCATGACTGAAAAGAGTGAAGAAACAGAAAAACTAATGTTTACACATGATTTGTAGCAAGCATTTCCAACTGATTGGTGAGGGGGAGGCGCATGTATAAGCATCAAATGGTCACTTCATTGAAGAAAAAAGGTACCCAAGAGGAGAAAATGGGACGACATTCCCCAATGTCTCTGTTTCAAGGTCCACGAATATCTTAGTTCTTATATATATTTAAAAGGTGGCTTAAATTTACTTACGTTATTGCTAAGCAAACGGAAGTAGTCTTGAGATCGAAATGCCCGGATTATTCGAGGTGGCTCCGGACACAACAAGCCCGAATTGAGGCGAATAATGGAAGGTTTTTCCTTTCCTTTTTCATGTGATGGTCCATACCATCACTGGAGTAAATTTGAGGTATTCTGGCCCGTAATCTCTGCCAATTCGCTATTTTGTTGGTTTGAGATGTTTTGACGAGTTATGCATGGCCTACATTTAAATTCTGGACCACTTTCAAGATAAATCAGACTAGCTGAGTCAAATAAAAACAAAGCATGCCAAGTGGTAGACCCTCAGCCACATTGAGGAATACATGAATAACTTATAGATAAATGTATGTATTCGATATGATTTGAGTAGTTGTGAAAGTAGCAGGGATGTAACCGGATCTTGCTACACTTTTAAAATTTGCAGACAACAGCTTCAAGTAGTAAATATTTGCAATTTTCATCCAATTAAAATTTTAGTCTACGTGCTTTTTGGGCAACCAAAAAATATATGGTATATAAAAGGAAGTTGTAAAAATCTTAACAAATATTCTTTGGCCTTAAACTAACATCTTGTAATCATTGCCTATGATGTATAACTTTGGAGAATTAACACAAGCATAAATAACCGGCGTAAGTTAGAGTTGTGATTATTACCTTACTATACAAACCTTGCTAAGATACTGCAAAATGGAGCAATAAGAACCATTCAACCCATGAACGTCCTTGTAACAGTGATCTGTCCATGAGCGTTTCAGTTTCTGCGGGGGATAAGACATGTAAACACCTAATTTAAAATATTTCGTAGATAAAAAGTAAAGGGGTATTGATTGATGGCAGAAATTAAATGTAAGTGTTACAAATGTGTCGGTATCAAGGAGCATTTTGTCAAATATAGCAGAAGATATTATACGCTACATGTAAATGTAACTATCACACAAGAAGTGATCTAAATACCCCTAAGCCCTTCTTCAAAAGTTCTCATCCATTTTTGAGTGGCTTCCACAGCCATGTATTGAGTTCTCTAATGATAAAGTTTGCAATTTTGGGGTCTCAGAGTGTTCAACGGTGTAAGTTACCCTCCTAAAAATATCGGGGGCTGAATCTGATTTTTAAGGAACCAAAATGTCATCTTGCGCGTCACGTCTTGGCAAATTAATGAATTAAACAACTACTGATTCCACTAACAACCGAACTTTATACAAATATGCAAGGCAAAGCCATTACCACCTCCTGGAATTTTAATACCTTTTCAAAGATGACATTTAGAAACATTTTTAATGAAACAGCAAACATGGGCATATTTTTGTTACAGCTGTTAGTATGCAGGGTTTAATCATAGGAAAGGCAATTAGCAAGTAGCTAGCGATCAGTAGCCTTGAAATATATTAGAATGCCTTTCCTGGGTGAGCAAAACGCACAGTGGAAGAACGAGATTGTCTTCAAGTTATGCTAGAATGTCGATCTTTGTTAGATTTCTGATACAAACGTTTCACCCGATAGAAAATGAAGATGACCCAACACTCAAAGTATTGCAAGCAAACCTATTTAAATAACAATAGTAAGCTAGTACACAAAATGGTCTTTCTTCAAGAAATATTGCGAAAGAATATTAAATATTTATAGAAACGATAGCCACAACGCTAGTATTTTTCAATATTTTAATTAAAAATTAGATAGATTAGAAATTAAATTCTACTCTCCATTCAATCCCAACAATTTCTTTTTGAAAGACGGATTATTACTTGATCAGCGCAAATTTGTCCAGTGACCTTTACAGGAGATTAGCAACGGTGCCATGACCCAGTAGTCAAACATTCTTCTGATTGAACTATTTTCTCGGACGTAAGTGGTAATTGGAGACTAGGGCACTGTAGGTAATAGAGCACTTCTTGACCATCTTGTCACTATCTCGTCCTAACCGCTTTACAATGCATAACGTCATAGGCCAAGCCGAATAACAAACTGTTTTGTTCAGGAACGTTCACCCTCCAAGACTAGCACTGTTTTCATCTTCGTAGTTTCGTCCGTGAGCAAAACATTTTCACACGTTTTAGACCGTAGGAATAGTATAATATCGCCAGATTGTTGATTCTCGTGCTCGACTGAAATTTAAAAATGGCAATTCAGACCTGTCACTCCAACTGATAGCATTCCTAAAGTAATACCAATTTAAAACTGCAATGCTCTTTACACCGATTGTGTGGGGTAGGTCCAGATGCTTTCAATAAAAGCTGTTCTCTTAGTTGCATTACAGCACAATTAACTATTAATTTCAATTTTAAAATGCAAATATATTGCAACAGCAATTATTACCTTAACCATCTCATGACATCTTGGAAAATTGAAATGAGAGCTGACCCAACACTTCCGACTCTTCAACATCCGGGCATTGGGGTCTTTTAAGGACAAAAATGAATATGTGATTAGATTGTAGTGACGAGGAAACAGACTCAATAAAATTGTTCATGTCTTTTATGACGACCCAAGAAAATATCTCCCTCTATGGGTTGGGCTCCATATCAGACAGTCAGTTATACAATTGGCTTTTTATGTACTCAGTCACAAATCGTCCTTGTGCAGACAGGAAACAGTGCTCATGGGTTGAGATAAATCAAGAAATCCCAAGCTTCCAAAGCAAATGAATGATTGTGAGTAAATTGTTGCTAGACTACAAACTAGTGCCTGCCTTAATGATATAACAATCGTATTAGATACCTTGAGAGATTAACAAATTTATAAATAGGCAATGCGAAATGTCAAACCTTGTAAGAATAGAAGTCGATGATTGTATACGAAGTCTTGAACTTCTGAAATCGCATGACAGAATCAATTTTCTGAAATATCATAAATTTTAAAACTGTACGAAACAGCGAAAACATTTTAGTACTAAAAGCTATTCAGTACTAAAATGTTTTCGCTGTTTTTTGCAGTTTTATTGTGTTGTACCACCGACATACTTTTCGGATTCCATATTTTGTGTCACCTTACTGCATAAGATCTAGAAAAAAATTAGCATTAGATATGAAGTGCCATAGATTTTTTTGTAGAAGGTTGTAAGTGCCACCAAATGGCAAGTTGAAGTAAATTCAAAGCCTTTGATACCACTGAAAACTTTTTCCTTCCCAGGAAATGGCAAGTAGGTGAAACGAGCGTTAGATTTTTCACCCTGTTACTCGAAGTGGACTATAGAAGGTTTTTGACAGATGAGATGATGCCATTTACAAGATGGATGGCAAAAGGATAGCACGGATGCCTTTGACGGGTGCCTGTACACATGAAATTGAAAATGTTGTAATAAATACAACTGAAGAATACGTTCCTTTCGAACCTGTTGGATAAGTGGTTGAAACTAAAACATTCTTAAGTTGAAAAGAGATAGTTTCCATCTTTAAGTTAGTTCGATATTGGCATCACTATCTTTTGAGCTTAAATTTTAAGTAGGGAAGTAGGAATCGAACCTGTTGTAGAGGTGGCGCCATGCTTATTTTTGAGTACGTTGTGCATATTGAGTTCTCTTCGATATTGATGGGAACCATATGTGATGCAGATTGTAAGATATGTTGTTGATATGGTTGTGTTGGTGCAGGGAATGAATGATTTCTTTGATCTTCCTTGTTCTTGTGTTTATCTCTCTATCCAGTATCTCGCTATTTCCCCAGTCGAAGGTGTGACTATTTTTCAAACATAGAAGTCCAGAAGATTTATTAGTTAGAAACCAATAGCCGTATCGCAAATTAGCAATTGCTTTGTTGGAGACCTTTAATGTTTTGACATTATCTGTTACCCAGGAGAAGACAACTTAGTTGCTGATGCTTTCACTTGCGAATTTGACCAATGACTGGGAAGAAGAAATTGCATGATTTTACAGAGATTTTACAGAGCCTGATTTCATCTGCAGCTGACTGCAATGATGGCTTTTATGCGAAGAGAAAATTTACCTTTAATTATTGATTTTGTCCTGAGAATGATAAATGGCTGCTGTACTTGTAATAGATGTAAACTTAACTTATCAATCCTTTTGGATGGCACCTGATCAGATCGATATAAGCCTTTTGAAAGATCCAGTACTCATCAAAAAGAGCCACTCCCCACAGTTACAAGGAATAAATATATTATGCAGCATTTTTGTTAGACGATTTCTTTTCGTCTACTTTTGTTAAGATGCTAATAACCAGAGTTCAATTGTTCTCAGTATTCATCATGGCTTCCTAAGTGCACTTTGATGGAGGAACTTCTTTTACTAGTAAGGAATTTCACGGCTATATAGACTAGGAGATCATATTTACAAGTTACAGCTTGCCTTATCATCCACAAGGAAATTACCAGATTGAAGATGTTAAATGAAAGGGCACTATGGAGAACTGTATTATTATTATTGAAAGATAAAAGGTCGGTTCAGTTCAACACTGCGAGGGTGGGTTACCTGATGTTCTCCATTCTATGCGATCATTGATAACAATTGCACAGCATATAAGAGACTGTTTCATTATTAACAGATGTCATTCCTGTGATGTCTATTACATCCTGGTTAACAAAGCCTGGTCATATTTTGCTGCATAGACATCTCAAATCATCAAATAGGAATCTCTTATTGATGAAGTGGAAATGCTCCATGATAGATCTGTATTTTTCTCTTGTACATATTAACGATGGTGCGAACGAACTTTTCACGCATGATTTAACACCAAGAGTTGTTTGAGCACCAAGAGGTGTTTGAGCACCAAGAGATGTTTGAGCACCAAGAGATGTGTGAGCACAAAGAGGTGTTTGATCACAAAGAGATGTGTGAGCACCAAGAGATGTGTGAGCACAAAGAGATGTTTGAGCACAAAGAGATGTTTGAGCACCAAGAGATGTTTGATCACCAAGAGATGTTTGATCACCAAGAGATGTGTGAGCACCAAGAGATGTGTGAGCACCAAGAGATGTGTGAGCACCAAGAGATGTGTGATCACAAAGAGATGTTTGAGCACCAAGAGATGTTTGAGCACAAGGAGGGGATGCCCTTGCAGATGCAATACCTCCATTTATCAGGGCACTTATCAATCAAAATGTATTGCTCCTTAAGATAATTTAAAGCCTAGAACATGTAATTACCATTTTATTACCGATTCAATCACAACCAAAGAGCCGCCGGTTGTTCTTCGGAGATCACAGCGTATGAAGAAGCTTCACAAGATACTTCAGTTTTTAACACATAGATTATGATACATCAGTTACAGCTGTACGACGAACGCTGACTGCAAATCTATGCTGCCCTTCTTTTTGCGAAGAGTTAAAATAGATGGAAGGGGCGTGTGATTCGTTATGTCAAAAAGCATGTTTCCCTGTATTTTAATGTTGCTAACTACCAGGAAACTGTCGACTCCTTATGTCAGTAGTTTTTAGCCCCGTATTCTGGCTTGTGAAGATTGTTTAGTCTGATTGAGTTTTGGCCATGAAATGTATATAAAAACCTCAGATTTAGAAAATGTATTCAACAAATCGACTATAGCTCTATCAACTTCACAACAGTAATATCTACTTTCTGTAAGGAAAAGGAATAAAACAGTCAAAACGTATTAACTTGGAAATCAAGACCTTTGTTTCTATGCTTAACGTTTCGGGTAGCGCTAATAATTTGAAATTCATATATCTATTACGCATATTTGTTGCCCTTTTAAGGTTGTTTTATAGTGAATTCATTGTAATAATTGATTCGTTCAACTTTTTTATTACCTTTATTAAGACAATTAAGGTATATCTGTAAAGTAATAGTATAATTTGTAGACCTAGAAAACTACATAAATACATGTTTACAACTAAGTTTGAAAGATATTTACCTGAATGAAATCTATAGTGTCACTATCTACCTGTCCTGTATAGAGAACAGACGTATTAGAGAACAAGTACTTTCAAAGGATTCAATATGAGACCTGGTTTTCCTTGTATGATGTTTTAATTAGTAATGTAACATAATTTACCTCCAACCCTTCTATAGTTCAACTGATGATGTGCGGCGTACGTATAAGCATTCTAACTTGAAGGAGTGTTAGTTTTTCATATATTATTTCTTATATCTTATTCTGAGAATAAGGCGTCTATTCTAAAATAATCTGAACTTCACGTCTTCCTAATTAAAATTGAATAATCATCCACACGCCTGAGGTAAAATAGTCACTGGTGGCTTGTACCTAAGGTGTCCAAAGATATGTTTTTTCGTAACTCAGTAAGGAGTCTTCTTTAACAGGGTTTTTCCCTTTTCTATAACTCCCTATCGACTCGACATCTCATTTACTCTGTCTCTATTTCCTATCCTGACGTGACTATATATCATGTAAGCTACACGAATTTAACGTGGTTACTACCTATTTAACATGGCGACTAAACTCTACTAATATCAATGCGACCTATACATAATCTAAATATAATGCGAATTGACTTATCAGTAGAGAACTTCTGTAAAGCACTGTCTCACTTCAAAATCAGGGGCAAATCAGGAGTAAATTAGGAGTAGATTTGGAGGGAACGACGTCACAAGATCTCAAGACA
>JAAAKL020016258.1:0-11108 GCA_010016065.2 Carybdea cf. marsupialis auct. non (Linnaeus, 1758)
ATAACCTATTCAATCTATACAACCCATTAATCTCTTTACTGGCATAATAGATTACATGAGATGATATGCCCTAAGATAACAAACCACTAAACAACTACAAACAACAAAACCAAGCCAAATTATCATGTAAGGAGCTCAGTGCAAGGTCAATCCACTTCCGTTTGCAGAAAACAAAATAGTAATAATAATAATATTATCATTATTATTATTATTATTATTATTATTTTATATATTATTATGATGATAATAAAATATTAATCTAGCACTATCTAGGGCTATCTAGCAACATTTTTGTTTTTGCATCGATCTGCTAAACATTGTACTAGTTTGAGCTCTTCTGTGAAAATATGTAACATAAAGGGAACTTTTATATAATTTGGTTATCATCAAAAGCTCTAGCATCATCAGATAACCTCTCTTACCAAAACTTGGATCCAATGCTTTGAGACTCGGAGCTATTGCTGAAAAAGAAAAATACAAATAAACAACGCAGGGAAGCGACTCAAGATAAACATATGACGTAGTTTAATCAATCATTAGAGTTGCTGTGGTCTTGCAGTTAAGGAATCGGACACACATGCCACAGGCTGTGGGTTCGAATCCTGCCTAGCCCAATATAAAGACTATCGGTTGGGGAATGCAACGGAAGACCACCCCTGCAGATATGATCTCTCCCCAAGGCATTGCTCACTCTGTCTGGACAATAAGGCTACGCTCGGAATCGAGTATGCCACAAAAAAGTTTTGAAAATCAAACATTGCCATTTGACATTAAGTAAAATGACCTCTTCAAAATACAAGGAGCTTCTACCATTTCTGGACCTTTGTTCTTTTGATAGATAAATGTTGTGTTTTGTTTGCTAAAGGCGAGAGATAAGTGCTGAATTTGATACTATAGGAAGAATTAGTTTGAGTTTGTTTAAAAGGGCTGTAGCAAGCATTTTGATGAGGGGGGTGGGGGGCAGGGCATGCCATGAGACTAATCGAATAAAATTTATCATATAGAATCATATGTGGAAAAAAATGACAAAAAGTGGGAGATTATGCCTTATGTCCCCCCAGTTGCTGTGGCTTTGTTTACTTTATTTCACAAAATACATGATACAAGGAGAGCAAAACCTAGCAAAGAACGCTCAAGTGAAAAATTCTGAAGGCATTAAAAAGGAAACATGAAATATCCAATCTTTCGATATAATCAGCACATCATATTCAGGGTGTGACAAATATTGAAATGAAGTGAACTCTTTAAGAACCAAATGATCTAACTAAGAAAGTAAATAGTAATAATGAAAATACAATAAAAATAAAAGAAATGAGCCTTGAAGAAAGGTAGAAATTAAAAAAGAGTACAGCAGCACTGAAATATGAGCAGCGCGACATGAAGTCATAAGTCTCAGAAGACGGGGGGTCTCTTTCATAAAGGTAGAATACTTAGAAGAGGTGGACGGCAAAAAAGGTAAAGTCTAACTCATGAAGAGGGTGAGAATGTTGAACAGAATGAGAGTGAATGTTAGAGAACTGTGGGACTGAAAGACGACTTGCTAGCTTTATGGATGCCTGTATATACTCTAGGAACCCTGGCCTTTACCAAATATCATCTTTTAGCTTCACTATCCATTTCTCTCCTTCTCCCTGACAGATCTGTCTTCAAAGATGAGGTTTTATCTTAGAATGGTAGTATTCTCCTGCTAAGAAAACGTCTCCTACAAATTGGATTTCTTAACATTATAAGGGGTACCAAGACTCATATGTGGTCCCTTACAACAAGTTTACATTGATGATTTACTGTAGAGCTCCTTCCTAACTATGCATAATAAATCACTGAAATCCACTTTTGCTCTGTTTCATAATACTGGCTAAAGTATATTTCAACTTCAATAGAGACCTACTAAATGCACTTTGAGTTAAGGGAAACAGTTACATAGAAATATGGTCTACCCTGAAGGGCGCCAATACAAATGAATATTCTGAAGAAAGAAGTACAACTTAGGTACAAACAGCTGTAGTCAAAAAAGGTCCCAAGGGGTACTATGGACAAGAGCATGCATTGGCTGAAAACAGAAATCGAAGGACTCAACCCAGAGGGAGGGATATTCCAATGCTCAAGGGTGGGGCATCGTTTCCTGATGATGTTATTTCCAAGTTTATTGAGAAAGATGTACCTGGCATGATAAGGGAATCGTGGCAAAAATATTTTTGTTGCACGCATGTTCCAAAGTGATACCCTACGCTACTGGTAACTGTACGAGTCAATAATTTGCAGCTGCGTCTTGCCCAGTGGTCATTACATGCATCAAAATTAAAAGTACAATAAAAACACAACAGCAACGTAACCATACTTCAATGAAAGACTTACATCCTCCTTTTCTTGGCTGTACATTTCTAATATAGTCGCTTGTAAACCCGAAGTTTCCCTGCGGCTTGTACCTTGCCACAATCGCTGTCCGCTTCATACTTCCTATATCAGCAACGGCAATACCAACACCAATCGATGTAGATTCCTTCCATACAACTTGTGTAAAATGGCCAGTGGCCAAAGAGAAGCCTGGTGATTGGTAGTTATAAAATTTGATCTCATTATACCTGAAAGAATAAGGACACTTTAAGTTTAGGATAAGAAAAGAGGTTTAACACCTTTCCTACCTCACTTGAAAACACTAGCTTTATAAATCACATTTTCGTTTGAAACTTCAGAGTATTGTTATCAATTGTCAATGAAGGAACCAGAGTATTATTATCAATTGGCGATGAAGGAAACAAAAGATAGCAAGAAAAAAGAGATCGCGAACTCAATTTAAGTCATTTGCTATACAATTATGATAATACTGTTTTCTCTTTCGAGGAAATAGCTCAAAGCAAACACTTGTAATGCATAACATCAGACCTGGAAACTCTCACGGTTCTGCCGTGAGTCTCACAATTTTTTATCTTTTCTCATGGCCTCACAACAAGACTCCTCAATCTTTCAATTTTTGTGGAAAAATCATTCAGAAATGAAACAGTAGCTTTAAAATTAAAAAATGAAAAAGCTATGGAAAGGTAGCGACATCAATCGATGAAGTGATAAGCGAATAAAGCAGAACTCTACACTCTTACAGTTGTACTTGTGTTTACCCCTTTTCTGGCAATATTTTTCCTTGTTCCTAGGCCAAACATGAAACCCATACTGAGTATCACTGTAGTGATTGCAAGTTCACGCACAGCACAGCAAAACAATTGCAATCACTTAATGACTGCCCCAATGGGAACATAATTTGTTTAATTTTAATCAAGAAAAAAGATGAATATCACTAGTTTTTGTTGAATCTCCACATATTTTTTCATGGGTATCCAGATTTTGCTACATCAGGGGTTGGCAGGTCTGTAACATTGTTTTCTGTACCATTTCAAATTCTAATCTGTCCAAGAGACATGTACCCTTACGTTAACTCAGTTGCAGGCAGAACTGGCAATTTTGAATGCAGAGAGAACAAGGGAACAAAAAAATGAGGTTTATCAAATGAGTGTATGCTCAATCGAATTAGAAAGGCTTGACTGGAACAAATGAAGTAAGAATGAAAGTATGCACAAATGTAAACCAGCGAGAGAGGAAAAGTAAAGCAGAAAGGGAATACTAGAAGAAAGGGAGAAATAGAGGACAATTATGAAACAGAGTGAGAAAGGAGAAGAAAAGTCAAGGCGAGAAAGATAATTAGGGCAGCGAAGCATTATGAAAGTATTAAGGAAGTATGAATCTGTACATTACCATATTTTACAAAAATAATAACAATGGGCTAAATGCTAGGAAAGCTGAAACATGGCCATTCGTCTACAGAATTCTGTACTGTCTCAAACATTAATTAATATATAAGTATGTAAATAAGTGCGTAAGTGGGTGAAGAAAGAATTGGGCTAGGGACTAAGTGACGTAGAGAGGGCATGTATGAGTGCATGAGTGATGGAGTGACTGTGTATGTGAGTATGAGATAAAATAAATGAGTAAACGAGTAAGTCAATGAGTGTATGAGTGAGAGATTGATTTAGAACTATATACACTAATGAGCGAGTGAGTGTCTGATTAAGTGAGTACGGAAGCGACACATCAGCGAATATCATCCATGCTTACCAGGACATTGTAGCCTGTGCACAGGAATATGGGCACTGTGCAATCCCCGCAAAAATGTTTTCTCCAGCACCATTTCGATCGGGATCATGACCGGATCTCTCTCCTGTGACTAGCTTTCTTGCCCAGACTTCTGCTTCTCTTTGAAGCTGTGGATCCCATGAAACACTTCCAGTGTTTACATGAAGTGCACGCAGAACATTGTGCGCCCTTAAGCAGATATCTATAAAGTTAAAGGAGTAAAGATTAACATGCTATGAGTAGCTTTTCAAATATCAGTGATCTTTAGTCTCTAAGGTACTTTAAAACTGAAAGGTCGCACGTTTTTTTTCTCTTGATATAGCTTTAGTGCTCGCCACTGTAAGCAATATAGTACCAAAGTTAGTCCTAGTGTGATCTATTGATAAGGCTGTGGTGCTAGCCTCTGTTAACACTTTATGTTGTGCAAATGTTGTGTATGCATGTGAGAGAATGCTGCTTTACATTAGGATTTCACAACACAAGAGAATTGATTTCCACTACACACCTGTATTCTTACACTCAAGCTCACCAAGCAATAATTGCCTTTCACTTACCAATTTATTTACAAATTGTGTAAGCCACCATCTCACAGAGATGTTCTAATTTGTGGCAATTTCTAGTCATAATTGATGTAGACTCTGACTATGTCATAATCTTATGCCTAACTCTTTGGCTGCAGCCCATCCACAAGTTTATTGTTATTGTCGTTGACATCTTCCCTTTGCCTCAGTTTGAGCTCGAGAATATCGAGAGCTTTTTTTCGACAATCTCATTTTGCGAATCGTTTTCTGGGAAGTAATCGCAGCTCGTCACAAGAGGCCCCACGTTGAACATCGTACTCGAGGCAAATCTCTCGGATAACTTTACCTTTCAAGTAGCTAAGAAGAACATTTTGCTTTTCTGCGTCCCGGTGACTTTGATGACTTGAAGGAAGATATCGAAAGCATTATAGTAATCCTTTATATCGCTGTTTTCATGTCTCTGTCGTATGGTACTGGTTTATTGAAGATTCCTCTGTTAGTACCACTCACCGTTCTTTCTTCCTTGCCCAAATATGGCAAAAAGCTTCCAAACAATACATTTTTGCACCTATTACGATTATGAAGTGCCCAAAGATGCAATGAGGTCTCTGTTCTTCTCCTCTATTCTTCAAGATTATCTTTTAGGTTTGGTTGAAATTTACCTGGTTGTGCCAACATGTATATGTTCGATAGTGCTTCATGGTGATTCAGATTCTGTCTGATTTCACCAGAATCTGTCGGTTAAACTCAACAACAAGATTCTCTTAGGATAGAAATCACGAATCCTCAACTATGTTAAATACATGTACGTCTACTTTTTCTTCTCCTATGTCTTCTTCCCCTCCTACTTCTTCTTCTTTTTCTCCTTCTCGTTCTTCTTCTAGCTTTTCTTCATTTCAATATACTACCATTGTTATGATTGATGCCCTCCAATGGGCTGGGTCCAAAGCATCAGCTTTGTCTGTCCTGATTGGCTTCAAATCAATCCGTATAGAATCCATCTATCTTAGCCTCTGTGTTCCTTTCTTTCGTATCCCATTCAACTTCATTTCCTGTATTTTCCAGTCAATGTAGTCTGTCCCTTTTATTTTTGTGACCATAAACCTGAGTCAGCGTTTTTGCTTTTCTCTGCAATACCCACGACACCAATTTTCCACCTGATATGCTCGTCCCCTACTTGGAATCTTACCGTGAGGTAACATGCCTATCAGTACATTTTCATTTCTGCCACATACCTAGTAGCAACATGCCTTCTATTTTCTTGATGTCTCAGGCTCCAAGAGATTCTTTATCAAGGGTTCTTGCCTCTAACGCAATAATATTTTAATTTTAAGACGACTGTTAATTTACAAAACTGCAAGTTATTTGACAACTTCTGAATCAAGTCTCAATGATCGATCATGGTAACATAGTGTTTGACTATTTCATTCAATAATAGTTTGTTTATGGTATACTGACCGTTTTGCTTTATAACTTGGACTGCTGCATCACCTGTAAATTGAGACATATCGTACACTGATCAGGATTATTACGAAGATAAAATAAATTTTATTACATAGGAAAAAAGCGGTTGACGTAATTTACCCATAGAATAGGATAGAATAATATGATATGATATCTGCAATATTATATATCATAGTGTAGTGTAAAGTATACTTTATTATATTATATCATAGTATAGTATAATATAGTGTAGTATAGTATAGTGCAGCATAATATAGTATAGTGTAGTATAGTAAATTACAATAGACAGAAAGTATATTGCAGTATTGTACCGTGTGGTGTGATATAGTATAGTACAGTATAGCATGGTATAGTATAGTATAAAATAGTATAGAATAGTAGAGTAGAGTATAATATAGTAAAGTATAGTATAGTATTATATAGTATAGTAAAGTATAGTATAGTGTGGCATCGTATAGAGTATTATAGTATAGTATATCATATGATACCATAGGATAGTATAGGATATATCAGGGCAGGATTGGTTAGTGTAGGGCCCCATAGTATAGTATAGTACAGCATAGTATAATACCGTGTAGTATAGTATGGTATTGTATAGAGTAGTATAGAATAGTGTGTTTTAGTATAATGTAGTATAGTAAAGTAAATTGAAGCACAGTGTAGTATGGTACCGCATGATGTGGCACAGTATAATATATTGTAGTATAGTGGTGTATAGTATAGAATAGCACAAGATGGTATGGTAATGAAAAGTGTAGTATAGTACGCTGCAATATTAGTGTAGTATTACTATAGTATAGTTTGATATAATATAGTGTAATAATAAGTAATAAAGTAAATTGTATTATGATGTAGTCAACTACAGCAGAGTATAGCAGATTGTAGAATGGCATACTATAAACGCGTGCTTATATGGTATCTAACAGTATAGTATGTCATAGAATAGTATGATATTGCACAGTGCAATTTTCTATGTAGCCCTTAAACCAGTATTCAAAAGCACGTATTTAAAGTTTTGGAAAGCACTGCAATTGATATCACACAATTGCATCTCAACATAAGGTTTGCCGAATTCTGTCAAGATAATGGTCTGCTGCTATATATTCTAAAACAGATATTTTAATAGCCTTGAATGTGCAGTCCTTTAGTCAATAGACAAAGGTTATAAATCAAACCCTTCTTGAGGATAGACCAGGATTACGCTGCTACATAACACGAGATCATGTTATATATCACTAGATCTTCCAATTAGATTCCCCATTGTAATTTGGGCAGGAGTATCTAGTACAACGAATCTAAAAGATAGGAAAAATAATGTTTACCTGGTGTCAGGAGAGCCAAAATGCATGTCACAATTGCTAGTATCATCTTCACTGTCAAACGCTCTCCTAATAAACAAACATTTGTGAAAGGAGAAAGACAACATTTATCAGAATAAGGAAACATTGGGCAGGCTTGCAATTTCTTGGCTACACTCTCACATTATTGCACATATTTTAGAGAGTTAATACACCGTTCCCTATCTATGATGCAAAAATGATTTTGTAATCTTGATGCAAAAATACACACTCAGGTAAAAGCTCTCATTAATACAATTAATACCTTAACGCGTAACCTTTCCTGTCAATTGACAGCACGGCCACCTACAGGCTATATTTTGATGTTATAGTTTTCAGTTTAGTATTTTTTATGATTAATACTTCTATAAAAAGGTGCAACATGGAGGTCCATTTAAACCTTGCTATGTTATCCCTGCTACATTAAACAATAGGATGTTTACAATAAGTGATTCAATGCAAAGTATTTTATCCCCTTAAAATTAAAAATAAAAAATAACATTTTAAAAGTGAATTTCCAGTTATCATAATTGAAATCTTATATGTAGTGTTTTTGGGGCTCGGTGCTTTAGATAGATGTTTTTGGTTTTTGATTTTTAGGTGCTTGGGATTGTTGTTTTATGTGGGTGGTTGTTGTATGATGGCGAAATGGACACATAGATACATGCCATATTCTTATAGCATCCAAATCTAAATTTCTGCCTCCTGAAATATTCTGATGCTACCAAAAAGTGAAATCATCAAAGAAAGAAATCCTTCAACGAATGACAGCACCGGTATGTATTCCTCATTTCACGTTATCGCAACATAGCACGAATACAAATTCTCATTGAGGATTTTCGTCGATTTCAGTGTGTAGAACTTAAGAATTCTGTTGTTGTTTACATTCAATAAGCATACAGGGCAAAGTTCATGATGTCTAGAAAGAAGTGATGTAGTGGTACAATTTTATCAGGGGTCTATATAAGAGTGAATCTACTTGAGACGGTTCTGATGCACTTCCCTTCCATACCCTTTCGGTCTTATTTTCACTCAATAAGCTATCATTTTAAAGCATGTCATTCTCTATGTGGAATTGGAAGATGAAAATTGTATCAAGATACAGATTGTAGTTACACATTTATAAAATCGGTCATTTAAAGAGTTGGCCTCCCAGGAGCTCCATCAATTTTTTTCAGCTGCATCTCTTTCACCCTCTTTCAAGTAGCTAGAAGTTTTCGTTAAAAACACATACTTATCGTTTTAAGGTACACATTTACTTGGTACACTGAGGCAGTACTTTTGTCTAAGTAAGTGATACTTTTGAGACTGAGAATTGGATAAAGGAAGTCGTGAGAAGATGGAAGACTCTTTCAACACAAAGTCGACAATGACTGATGATTTTCTTAAGGTTTGAATGGACATTTTTCTTTTGCATTGACTTTTATCACGATAGTGACAGAATTCCGTGCAGACACGATACAAAAATCGTCCATGCGAATATGGTGAATTGAAGGACAGTAGGGGCAAGCAGAATAGTATATTAGCAGCACCAAGTGTTAACAAGTACAGAAGTTATCTAATACACCTTCTTGTAAAAAAAAACCCGGGAGAAAATCCCAATGATTGAATAATTTTAATTATAAGAATGATAAAGAAGAAGACCACCGAGAAATTGGTACAAGGATATTGAACAGTGGACGGGAAGGAACATCGGAGAAGCAGGCAGGATTGCAGAAGACCGCAAAGTGTGGAGACTAACCATAAAGGCCAGAGCAGCTCGTTTACGAGCCAACTGACTGATGACATGGTGAGAAGATCATAAGAGAACTGAATGACCAAGAAGGTATAATCATAGCAGGGCACAATTGGACAAACTTAAGATACGCTGGATTGGACAAACGCACAATTAGACAAACGCACAATTGGACAAACTTAAGATACGCTGAATTGGACAAACGCACAATTAGACAAACTTAAGATACGCTGGATTGGACAAACGCACAATTGGACAAACGCACAGTTGGACAAACTTAAGATACGCTGAATTGGACAAACGCATAGCTGGACAAACTTAAGATACGCTGAATTGGACAAACACACAATTGGACAAACTTAAGATACGCTGAATTGGACAAACACACAATTGGACAAACTTAAGATACGCTGAATTGGACAAACGCATAGCGGGACAAACTTAAGATACGCTGAATTGGACAAACACACAATTGGACAAACTTAAGATACGCAGGATTGGACAAACGCCGACGTCGACGATACTGTTATTATGGCATCATCCGAAGAGAAACTTAAGGCTCTACTTGACAAGAGCAAGTGAAGAGAAAGGGTTGAGCATAAATACCCGGAAGATAGTTACAATGGCCATCAGTAAAAGAAAGAAAATTCGAAATATCAAGTCGAAATAAACGGTAGCTCAAGTAAAAGAATTTAACTATCTTGGCAGTATGATAACATCAGATGGAAGATGCAACAAAGAAATACGAAGACGTTTCAAAAAATGGGCAAGATATTATGGAACCAAAACATGTCAATGAGAACAAGGCGCAGATTGCTCAACTTTTATGAGTACTCGGTGCTTACATACGGATGTGAAACCTGGGCCATCTCGAAAGCAATGGAGAAGATGTTAGCTGCAGAAATGTATTTTTTGTGCCGAATACAAACGATATCTTGGATAGCGCATGCAGCAAATGAAGAAGTACTACGCCGTGCGGATACGTGCGGACATTTGTACTCACAACGTCTGAAAACGTCAGCTAACTTTTCTTGGTAACATTACACGGAGTAGAGGCTGACATAGAATCATCCACATGAACAATACGTCAACCATATTAGGCGAGCGTGCAATCGACATTTTTCACGCAGCTGCGGGCAGATTTCTCTGGAGTGTGATGGTCGCCAAAGTCAGTTGAAAAGACAGAAGAAGAAGATCTATCCTCAACATTCAAACAAATTATTGAAGACGTTAACTTCAAAATATTCCATCCTAAGAAGTAGTTCACATCATAGAATAAGGCCACTGGAGGCCAAAAATCGTCAAAAAGTGCATTATTCCAAGATGCGCCTTACGAGCGTATTCCAAGCGCAATCTGCACACAGGAATGTACATATATCTATTGTGCGTAAATCGCAATAAAAACGTCTGAGGAGAGACGTCCTTCGACAAGAACTCAAGCATAACTATCCCTATCTCATTAAAGACTTTCAGACATTGACAGTTTTTTGACAGAAAGGGTAGACCAATGTCTATATGTTGTCTTTTGTCACATACACATATAGAGAACGATATTTGAGGACCTAATCTTCCCGGGCAGCGCTGGCTACATTCAGCTAGTCTTTAATAAAATGCCATATACAGACTCTTAACAATGCTTGACGTTCTGATGTTGAGGAAAAACAACTCTTTTATACATATTGACAAACATAATACTAAGTGCTTGCAAAACAGCACTACTTCTAGTTGTGTGACACCAACATACCTAGAAGAATCCGATGGTAAACGGTGAAAAGATATTTTGGGATTTGCCCTCTTGTTATGGTGACAACCCAAAGCACAGCAGTATCTAGTTGATTTACTTCCAAAACAACACTACTTCTAGTTGTGTGACACCAACATACCTAGAAGAATCCGATGGTAAACGGTGAAAAGATATTTTGGGATTTG
>JAAAKL020016259.1:0-11108 GCA_010016065.2 Carybdea cf. marsupialis auct. non (Linnaeus, 1758)
CCAGAAATCTCGCTGTCCCCAATGAGCTTGCCGGGCGACAACAGTGAGAATGTTAAATGAGAATAAGCAAATAAATGACATTGAAGTTTAAAAAAAAATATCAACCCTTGGGTTTTACTCAGCCAATATTGTCAGGTTTGAAACATTATTAAGAACTACGAACTGGATAGCAACCGAATATTAAGAAAAATAACAGAAGTGGCCTTACGCTCATCATATTATCTATTTTGTAGAAGACATAAGCATTGGACTGACCCAGCGATACTGGACTATTTTTTTATATGTAATCGTTCTTTCTTTATGTTCTTAATTTGTATTACTCTTTTTTCTGTGTTGGTAGTTGCTGTTATTTCTTTGTAAATCCACCTAGAAATCTCGCTGTCCCCAGTAAACTTGCCAGGTAATAACAATGAGAAGTTTAATAATGGAATAAACAAATGAAGCTTTAAAGAGATGTTGTATTTTACCTGATTAGCTGTCTGAAAACACAGTCGAGATGGCAATTGTTGCAGAGATCCCTCCCTTGTAAAAGTGAAGATATGGCAATTCCTGTCAGAGAGAGTCAATCTTGCTTTAACATGTGCTTTGCCATTCTCTGCAATAACACATTGACCTGTCTCTGTATGTATCAGATGTTTCTCTTCATCAATTTTAAATTCATTCCTAAGGAGAAGAGAAGTAACATGTTTTAGAAATAGTTGATTAAGATATCATTCTCATCTGCACTCAAAGGTAAAAATAACACTAGGTGATATGCCAAATCACTCGCTCTTTTATCTTGATAAGAGTTGTCGCAGTGTCTCATGATGACGTCAATCTTTTTCCTTAAAAATATATTTACATTTAAGCACATTAGAGTTAATTTTTGCTATTAAATAGTAAGATGGGATCATATTAGATTAAATAAAAATTGCAAAAAACAGATATAATTGATACGCGCTAAGAGCAAAGCTAGTTCCTGTGGACTGTAGTTGATCTGGTATTTTTTGGATATGAGCCCCATAACCGTTTGGAGGAACTTAGAGTAGTCTTATTCAACTCCCATACAAATAATTCGTTGGTGGTACAAAACAATATAACTGCACGAAATAGATAAAAAATTTTAGTAATAAAAGCTTTTTTGGTCTGACACTCCTCAGAGTATAAAATCGTCAGAATTGAGATAAGAAGAAATCAATAAATCTTATACCAAACTGTGTTTTGAAAGTAGGCAATCAAAGGTTTGAAGGCCAAATTGGTGTTGTTTTGAAGAAACAGTGTCTGTGGAACTAAATGGTTAGCAGAAAAGGCCCAATGAAAAGACAAATTCCTTTTGTCTGCAAAGCAACGGTTTTATTGCTTCGATGTGGATGGATTCGAGGACGGCTAGGTGAAAAGCTGACCTAGCTCTGCCTATTATCCGAAAGCGATCATCTGTATATAATTTAGCACAGTCTGGGTTTTCAAGAAAGTGCTGCCCTATGGTAGAGTCACATTGCTTAGCAGTGCTTTTGGTCATGCTGCCGTTTCACTGAAAAACCGTTTGAAGTTGCAATTTACCAATAGAACCTGAATACACTCGAAGAGGTATAAGAACGTCAGTAATGTAGCAGATGGCGATTAAAAGACATCAATGTCAGTGAGATTATCATCAATATTAAATAGAACACTCTAGAAATAGTGTCCAATAGAACAAATGAAAACATTGGTAACCTTTAAGTATAACCAGCAAAGAAATGTTGCATAACTGAAGAAGTTTTGTACCCCTTGATGTACTGAAAGATAAACAACGAGCTAAGGAGGGAGGCGGACCTATTAAAATAGAAGTATTCAAATCTCATTATAAATAGATCGTATACACAGCTGGTAAGCTGGTTAAGAGATATTTTGAGACAAAACAGTGGAAGAACAACAGAAGACATGAATTACAAACCATTCTTATTAAGCAAGAAAAACCTCTGAGGGATTGAGACTATACAATCATTAGGTAACGGAATGCGTCGACCAGAAGGGGACAAGAAGGGTACGAAACCAGAGCTGGTTTACAATACAGAGCAAAGGGACAAGGACAGTGATAAAGAGATCCTGACAAATTGAAAATGAATATATGACAAGATATACAATATGAGCAAAGACAAGCAAAAGCATGGAATGTTGTCCCTGCAGAGATACCGAAGGGAATGGGTTTAGTGACCCAAACGTCGTTTGAAATCAACTTGTTATTGAACAAGAGAATGTTGATCTATTCTTTCAAGATGTTGCTAAGCAATTTTCATCAGCAGCCGGGACACTACGGCCAGCGGGGCAAATGTGGCCTTGATGGAAATTTCATTCGTTCAAGCATACATTGGCATTTAATACTAAATATCTCAGATGTCGCCTTTTCTTATCAACCAGGCTGTCCTCCAATCGACCATTTGAAGCAATACCTCAGACTAAGTTGAAGTTTACCAAACAATATATGCAGCGCACCCATAGCATGATGGACTTCCTTTCTTAAAATATGGAGAAAATGATAATTTCACATGTAGAAATGAAAGTTAATAAAATGGCCACATATCGAAATTGAAAATGTAAAAACATGCCACGCCCGTTCTATATTCATTACTGAATGCGGACCTGGACATACACTGTATTTAGACTATTGTTTTTAAACTGTGCGAGGAACCGTGCTATTTCCTCATTCAGTTCGAGCACGCTGTTTACAAAACAGGAGCAGAGCATAAATGGAACCGTGCCTGGAACTATGTTAACTCACGTAAAGAATGGGCTGAACTGACCAAAGTTCATACAATGCTACACTATAGAGCACACCCTTCTACTCGATCGTTTTTCCCTCTTTCTTTTGTTCATAGTGAAGATATGTAAAGAATGGGCTGAACTGACCAAAGTTCATACAATGCTACACTATAGAGCACACCCTTCTACTCGATCGTTTTTTCCTCTTTCTTTTGTTCATAGTGAAGATATGTTGTTCAGTCCGACATCAGGGGTCCTTGTTGAATTTACTTCACCACTGTCATCGTTCAAGAGTTAAGAAAGATGAATTTTATAACAGCTGGGAAATGATGCTCAGCGAGTAGGTGTGTACATGTCTCGTCTATTAACAGTTAACATTCGGATATTGAGTATTGATTAATAACTGTAAGTGTTAGTAACTGTATTGAGCAGCTGTGGTATGATCAACCCACAGAGAGCAGTTAACGGTCTGAAATTTGGCGCGCTGTCGTTAAGTTGAGAGAAAAGCATTTTCGAAGGCTATTTAAAACCGTGCCCGATTGTTTTGACCTTTTACACTACTAATTTTGAACCATACCAAGCCTAGCGCAGTTCCTACATCACCTCGATTTAATGGGTGGAAACTTTGCTCAGTTGAACCGTGTCAAGTGTTTAAAACATCAATTTGAAAGGTACCAGGGCCTAGCCCTGTTATTGGCACAGTTCGAGAGCGATAAGGCAAACAAAGTGATAGGGTCTCTGACCCTTAATTTACAACTCGGATCCTTCAAAACTTTCATTGTTAATTTAAGTGGTTAAGGAGAAAACAAATGTGACGCACTGTATTACATTCTTTAAGTAAGAGGGGAAAATAGATTTCGACGAAAAGGATGAGTCACTTTTCGATAGAACGAACACTCGTTGGAAACATTCTCTTGCTTGTCGAGTACACAACACGGCAAATAGTAGAGACGATGATGTTGCAAGTAGGGAGTTTACTTTTACGACACAAGAGAGGAGGTCAACGTTAAAAACAGTGGGATTATTGTAATTCTTATCTTCCCTTTATTTACTACGGTCGCTTTATATTCTCGAGTTGAATAATGCATTTCAAAAACTTCTGTGGCGTTTATCAACTCGGCACATAAACCAAACATAATAATATTCAATTCAAGAGCAAAACCGTAGAAAAGCAAATTCACCAAAAGCCGTTGAAAAATGAATATTTTTAAGAATTGAGATATCGGCCTTTAACGAACTTGCAGGCTGATATAACTGCTTAAAATAGTGAGAAGAAGGTCTGCAGCTACGAAAGAAGCATTACGCTAATCGTACCTTCAAGTTATCCTGATTCTAACCTTATTGGCATCATTTTTCCTTTCTATATCAACGTTTACAATGACCTTATTGTTAATATTATCAAATAAAAGATAGGATTTACCTTTTGTCGTGACATTTGTTTCCAAGAATAATATTTCCGTTGGAAGCTACGCTGATACACTTGAGTGATCCCAAGTGGTAGAGAGATCCTGGACCTAAAGGTGTTGATTTTACTGCAAGATAAGCACAAGGAGAATAGTTATCAATAATTTTTTCAGCATATTTACAAGATAAGGCTATGAAGACCTGGTTAAGGATTAGAAAGCTTGTAAGAATACTCAAGAATCTAGTTTGCATTACTGTATATAACTGTCATTTGCAAATTGGTTTATAAAATCGTTCATGATAACCGAAAACTACTAAAAGCACCAAACAATGGCCGCATTGCATTCAGAAAGTTTGTAGAAAATTGTTTTTGGTTTATTCACCTACAATTAGCCCCTTGTTTCCCGGTTGTTACCCAGATTCAGGTTTTAATACTAAATGATTCAATGCTTGCCAAAACGAGTGCAATGACTCCCGAAGCGTCGTATTTGAATTTAAATTATTACCAAATGGTGCCATTTTGTTGTACTATCCATAATTCTATTGAAAGGACAACCCTAGACTTGAACGCATTGTGAGACTTCTTGGAAAGTCAAATGCAACTTGAATTTTATCATTGATGCAAGTGATACAAACTACTCATCCAATTAACTTCTTACTGTCCTCAAAACTCTTCTTGTCTACCCATCTCAAATACCCATTTGACATATGGACTCATATGATGCAAACCCATGAAACTTTCACAGAAGTAAAACAGCTTCAAATTAACGAGACCTTTCATGGATCATGCCTTTCTTCAGCGGTAAAAATATCATACTCTGATCGAACTGAGATAATAATTATTTTCATCGATAGCAACTTAGATAAAGTCTAATGAATTAAAACTAACAAATTGTTAAAAATCCTACATGCAGAGCATCGATACAAAAATATCATTAGAATCTCAACTAAGAACATAAATTTAACAATTTATCTATGTTGTTCATGCAATACCTGTTGTCAAACAAAGGTTGTTTCTTCTCCTCTTCATGGTTCTAGCCACGATGTTACACTCAATAATTTGGCTATCAGTCCTTGTATTGCATTCACTCTGGACCAATTCTGCACCATAGTCCCCGTTCATGTGGAGACACTTTGAAGAATATTGATTCTAATTGTAGAAAAAGGAAGACTTGGTGTAATACTATGATAGGTCAAATAGCGATTTTGGTAAAGATAATTTCAAATGACTTTCGAAAACGAATGATTCAAGGATATAAATAAAATAATGAAATATTTAAAAGTAATGAAATGTATAAATAATAAAATAATCTAGAATAATGAAATAATTTAGAATAATGAAATAATAAAAAGTAATGAAATAATGAATAATAATGAGACCTCGTAGATTTTTTAAACTTCGGGATGACACTCAGAAAATTTTTCCAATTTGCGGGGAATATCTATTTTTTTCAAGTTTGATATCTCTAAATCTCTACCAAGTTTTGGATAACATATCAATGCAACATATTCTTATGGTGAAGTAGTAGTTATGAACTGTATTTAAATAGGAAGGATCGACGTCCCACAGTGCGCTTGTGCAACATCCCTAAGTCACGTCTTCCTACCTAGAGCTCTAAATGATCTAAAATATACCTATCACACAACATTGTTTCGTGTTTAAAGAGTCACATGTCACTGTGAGAGCATATAGCACATCTCACAATATTTAATGGGCTTCAAAACCAAAGGAAGTCAACTTGTTTTTTCGCTAGTTGTGTTTGTTGAGCTACCTACTTACTCCCAAAAAGAGACTCAGCAAACATTTAATTAAAAACAAGGGATTGTACCAGCCACTATCAATCGGGTTCCGTATAAAGAGTATTGGCAAAAGGGATCTCTCCATTTCATCTTTCTGCTCAGGAAGCTGTACTAAACAACATGAACAAGCCTGTGCTTTGTCGGCAAAGATAATGTTTTTACAATTGATGCATTGTACAATAACTTATGTGATCGTAAATATCTCACTCATACAGATTTTATTTGCAACAACGTGCTCCATGCTCTTAATTCCTTAAATTTATTTGCGAAAGCGTTTTGGCTTCATTCCAGACAATGAATTGCTGAGAGCAGTGCCTTGAGAAAACGTTTTACAAAACAAATCAATTACTTAACGCATATTTTGTGAAACTAATAAACATTTCATGTATTACCAAGGTATAAATTGATTTCAATTGGTGACTTCAACGCAACCATAGCATCCAAAAGCAAAGATTCAGGAATATGAGATGGAATTCTGGGTGGTAAAAACTCAAACAAAGTAGATACGAACGATAATGGTGAAAGATGTCTTCAATCGTGTCTGAAACACAAGCTAAAAGTAATGAATTTTATATTTCGTACAGAAAGAATACATCGTGAAACTTGGCGCCATTCAGTAACTGGAACATGGAAGCGTTGAGATTATATGTGTATCAGTAATTGGGTATCAGAGCTTGTAAGATCCTGTCGCGTACATACAAAAGCATCAGCACCATGTGACACGAATAATAGACTAATCGTTATGAATATCTATTTTCCATCTAGTCAAATGGAAATGAACTTCGATTCAAACTAAGCAGGTAAGGTGTTAAAAACCATGCACCAAAGGTTGATTTGGATGTACTGAAGAAAAGACCAGAATTATAACGAAAGCTTACAGCCGGCATCAATTAGGCACTTGCGGAAATTGATGCTGATAATATTGACGAACTTAATGATCTTATTACATCAACTGTTGTAACAAATGTTGAAAGTATTTGTCCAAAAATCAATGCAGTTAAAAAGAGACGGCCACGGGAAGATGATGTTATAAAACAGCAAATGAAAGATTTATATAAATGTAGTAGTCATAAAGAAATGAGGAATACCTAAAAGGTAATCAAAAAGGCGGACGCAAATACTTCAAAGAGCTAGCCGGTGGAATCAATAATGCTGCTTCTAAGCTTAAAATATCAAATGAGGAATTGAAAGATCACCTTGAAAAGCACTTTGCAGCACGCAACATGCAAATACCACTTAAAATAGCAGCATATAAAGGATATCCATATTTGAATGATGACAAAATACTTGTTAATGAGGAGATACCAACAGAAAAGGAAGTAAAAGGTGTACTACGCATCTTCGAAGATAACAAAAGTGCAAGAACTGATACTAAAACTGAAGGATTGAAATACAATAATAGTAAAGAGCTCATAAATACTATTCTGAGTCTACTATTGTTGATCTGGACAAGAATAAAAGTTCCAAGTACATGGCTTTATGGCAACATAACCTGTCTGTTTAAAAAGGGAATGATGAGCATTGGAGAAATTATAGAGGACTTTTTATTGGAGTAAATATGAGTCGAATTTAGCCAAAGTCATCGTGAACAGACTGAAAGATGTGCATGAACATCATATTGGAAATGCGCAATTTGATTTTTGGCAAGAACGTTCAACAGCAGACGAAATATCTATTTTCCAAAATGACGACGAAAAATTCGGGTACGTTAATTGCTGTATATAACAGCAGCATATGATCATGCACCTCGAGACCTCTTGTTTCACCTTCTGAAAATACGAACAGGGGCTCAACATCTAATTGCGTTATTGCAAAAAATGTACGAGGGCAGCACTGCTCCCATACATGGATCAAAAACAAAGTTTGATGTATTGATTGGTTGCAGACAAGGTGGACAGCAATCACCATGTATCGTCAATTATTACTTTGACTATGTACTCAAAGTTGCTTCCCATGAAATTGATCAAGCATATCCAGAAGGATCGGGCATCGAGTTTGAGTATGATATATCACACTTTTGTACTTACAGAGAAAAAAGATCAAAACAATGAACGAGTGGAACCGACATAATTCGTTGGATACTCTATGCTGATGATGTTGTATTTTTCTGTAAGAATGTACATGAAGCAAAACCTATACTAAGCATGATCAATGAAACATGTAACCGATTCGGCTTGAAAATATCACTCAAAAAGACAAAAACGCAGGTATTTAATGATGCCGAGCTTGCAAAGAAGGAATCGCTGATAAGTATTGGAGAACAAGCGATTAAAAATGTTCAACAGTTTACGTATTTGGGCCAAGCTATTTCCAGAGATAAATCAATATGCTTTATGGATCACTGTACAGCCAGAGCTTGGGGCAAATTTAATGAGCTAGGGATAGTGCTAACTGATAGCAAAATCAACATGCCAAATTGTGTCCGATCGAGATTAACGTATGGGACACAAACATGCTATTCCAAGCATGGTATGAATGTAAAGTATGGGAAAAGGAGGGTGGAGGCGAAAACATGTCCCCAAAAGTTATGATACTGATGAAAACGAGTAGGCAGATTATAGGTTTGTGCACCGTAATGAACAAATACGAAAAATTGTTGGAGCACAAAATGTAACTAGCTATGTCAATGCTTGAAATATATTGCCCATGTTTGTAGAGAGGAAAACAATGCAATCACAAAGATAATGATGTTTGCAACAGCAACAAAATCAGATTACCGAGATCCATGGGTTAAAATACTTGGAGTGAACATAAATCAAGCAAAGTGTGCAACACAATCAAAGGAGTTCGCCGAGTTAATGTGGAAACGCATTAGCACACGTCCGTGATGGTACAGTATATCAGTGAAGGATCTCGTAGGAACAGGAGGAAAGAGGAATTTAAACTTCAAGATGTAAACACTATAATCAGTTTAAGGGAATATGGCGACAAGAGGAAACTGAAGTAATTATTATAACTATGAAGTGTAAAGTAGGGCGCAATTTCAAAATATTTAACTGGAATACATGTGGCCCCCTCAGCAGGAATCTGAAAAGAATAGGTAGGAAGTTGGCAAAATGGAGTATTTAGATAGGAATCGCAGATTTGGAAACGAATTTTTAATTTAAACATCCTGCCTTGAAATAATTTCTTCTGTGTGGAGACATAACCCATTATTTAGAATGCATCACTTTATTCGAAACTAGCGTAGTCAGAAATGAATTCAGAAGCAATTGTATTTGCATGAAATTAAGAGTAAGAAAGTGTTCTTCGGTACGTCATGACTAGCAATATTAGTAACATATTGAACTTACCACCAACAAACCTTCCAGTGAATATGTCCATCTTTGCCGAGTATCAGTGTCATTGCATCCAATTATTTTCAACTTTGTCCAGGAACCTTTGCTAAGGGCAGCTAAGCATCCGCCTAAACGATTGAGGTGTCTAGTTTGTGTAGCCTCGATTCCAAAAGCACCTAGAAAGGGAGACTTTCAAATCACAATTACAATATCTTACTTGGAAGTACTTGCTTAAGAGATGTGAATGAGACGAAGCGCTCCGTAATCAGGGGCTGCTCCTTCTTTATATCTATTATATTTGCTGTATTTTTCATGTGTTTGGAAAATTGAGCAGTTGGTCTTTTAAATGTTTAATATTTCATATCATTATAACCTTAAATACACTATGGAGGAACTGGGAAACTTTGTTAGGGTGCATTGAAGTGGAATGAAAAGGGAGGAAAACGAAGCGAAATCTGTCTTTTTGTAGTACCGATTTCATGTAACGAGTTAAAGGAGTTGCATACCGAGAGACCTATGAATTGCAATAGTAAGAATTAGTCTCAGTAGTCTTGATTTGGAATAAGATGAAATAAGATACAAATCATAATCAAGGTTATACAGCTGTCAGCTTCTTTTTCTTTAGGAGGGGAGAAAGATTGAAAATGCAACAAATTACTGGAGAAACTCAGAGCATCATAAACAGGGATTAAAATCTGAGAGCAAACCCAGTGATGTGAGCTTTTTGGATCATTCAGCTTTAGTAAAAGAGATGTTTTCATTTACTCATAACTTTATCTGTTGTGATTATCATCATAATTGTCATCTTCAGTACCTTTATCAACAATGCTGTTTGATTATGTCCCTGTGCATTTTGAGGAAAGCATCTATTTTGTGCCTTTTCAGAGCGCCTTCCTTGCTTATATTTGCTATTCTATTGGTTCGTGTATCCATTAGTCAAAAAAACAACTTAAGTAGAAAGTGATAGATGTTTGATGGTCACAAACCTTACATGACAGGAAACAAGGAGATATTCGAATCTTCTTCTTCTTCGTCTGTGGGTTCCTTATAAAATTCAAACGTTGGCGATTATGGGTCACCACACACGCCTCAAATGTCTTTTCCATTGCTGTTGAAAATGTCTAAAATTCACTACAGTATAAGAAAATGGAAGTCTTATTTTTAACTGCATTTTTATTTTCCATTTTTTAAAGACGTTACTCATTCTTTGAGAAGTGTCTTTGATCAGGCTTATTTCCCTTTTAACTTCACTGTCATACATTCCATTAAATGCTATTATTGTTCCTAAATGGATACATTTCCTTCATTACATTATGGAGATTTTATCTTCTTGCTGATGCATGACCAAATATTCTGTTCTGTTCACATTTATTGTTTATGCCTCTCTTTTACTTTCTTCATGGACGGTTTGCAGCAGCCCTTGTATTTTCTTTTCTGAATCTGTGACAAATGCTATGTTATCCACGAACCTCACGTTGTCTATGTTATACTCTCCTACAATTAAGTCTGTGATATTCTTAATGCCTTTAACTATGTTCTCACTGTTTCATCTTCCAAAGGCTCCATCATTTCCGTTACGATACCATCTGGGCCCACTGCCGTTCTTCTTTCCATCTTCTTGATCGCTGCTTTGATTTTATCTTTCAAAATTTCCAGACCATACATGTTTTATTCGGCGTATAAATATGAATACCCAGGCTAAAATCTTGATTGACAGGGTCATGATAAATCAAAACGCAGAAATGTTAAAAAGTTTTGAAATTATTTTCGAGCTTTCGATGTGTCTTACATCAGCTTCAGGAATACATTGAAGGTAGAGTTAGTTACATGCATATAATATAATATAGGGAGATAGAGCTTGCAATGTGTTACAAAACAATAGAACAATAGATTAGAATAGTTAACGAA
>JAAAKL020016260.1:0-11108 GCA_010016065.2 Carybdea cf. marsupialis auct. non (Linnaeus, 1758)
GTGGAGAGGGAGAAGGGAGAGAGAGGGGGGGAGGGGGGGGGGGGGGGGGGGGGGTGGGGGTGGGGGGGGTGGGGGGGGGGGGGGGGGGGGGTGGTTGGTCGAAAAAGTGTCAAACACAAGAACTATTGAACATAATGATAGCTATAGAAGATTAAATAGAAAAACTAAACAGATTGTGTCTGAAGACCAAAGGAAAGCTACGTATGGCATGCATGTCAACCTGAATACCAGAAAAGGACAGATAGAAATATTAACAGTTGCCGCTCCCGGGGATAGCAAGTCAAGAGAAACTGTAAGAGTATTCACAATCGATAATGGAAACGTGAATACACTGGAACATAGCGATGATAATAAAGAGATGAAAAACCTACTGCGAGAAACTACATAGTGACGAAAATAAGGGAATACCCATGGACCCATGAAAGTGGCAAATTTAAACACTGCAGCAATCTATAGTATGGAGCAATGGGCGACTGCAAAAAAAGAAAGGGGAGAGGCTGAAAGTAAAGGAGATGAAGATACCTCAACGGTCTTGTGTTGTAATCAGAAGAGACAGAATACATCAGAGGTTCTATAAAGTCAGGGAGGGGTCACGAAATGGCCAAGGAAGGTCATGGAAGGAAGGCGGAAGTACATGCTGAACGGTATGAGGAAGAACATTACCTAAAGGGCGATACAAATATGGAGGTTTTTGACGGCGCATGATACGATATCGGTGGTCACGATAAATTGACAGTGTCAACCGGGTATGAAAGAAGCTGGTTTAACGCCTATAAAAATTCAGGTCTAAATCTCGTGGAGGCAACTTGGGATGTTACCGTAACGATTCCAAATGGATGAAGAAAGATGTTAGAAAGGGAAGAGGTGGAAGAAGACCAAGATATTTACCCTTATGAATTGACTAGGAATTTTGACTCAATGCTCCTCCTTTTCTTACAAGCTTACAAGCCATCAAATTTTCCTCTCTCTGTTCATATCAACTTGCTTCCCACATTTTTAAGTAAATAACTGTTGTACCGCCGCCTTGCCTTTGACACCAGTAGAAGGTTCCACGCTTTCAGCCATGGCAATTTCGAAGCATCCTCTGTAAGCAAAGCTCGAGGATTTGAGTATTGTGTAAAACCAGTGGCAATGGGTACAGTAGAATGCAACAAATGGTAGTCGGGGAAATGAACTGTATCTGTGGATCACTGACCAAGCAGTCGAATTAAGTTAAACAATAAGAACAATGATCAAAGTTGAGTTTCTTTGTAAAACAAGAGCCGCTCAGCTGCATTTAACAGTTGGTTGTCCACAATTTGCTGTTATTAATAGTTTCTTTCAGTACCTTATCTTTCTATTCACTTAAGTGTACTCTTTAACACATCATCCTAGGAGACGATTTTTTGTCCCTCTTCAAACAATTAGTATGAAAAACTAATTTTTTTCAGTTATTGGTTTGTCCTGGAAGTGGCATAATCACTTAAAACTGTAGTATCTGCCCCTCTGGCCGTTAAGGTGTAATTATCTCAGAAACCAATAACTAACATGGGAATGTTCCTATCAACCGCACCGTGAATTTCGAAGGGCCTGTGTGTCTATCTATCCCTTTCTCTTGCAACATGCCTGATCTGGTTCAGCTCAAATCAGGCATTGTGGTGTATCCCGACGGGCGAAAAGTCTCGAAAAACTGTTTACATTGAAGCTCTTTAATGAAATTTTAAACAAAATTAATACAAACAAAATGCGTTTTGCTATCATTATAAAACAATAATACACCTTACACCAGGAAAAGTATTCTGTAAAATATGTGGTGTACCCTGAAGTCGATACATGATGGGCATAATAAAGTCAACATTCTGTAGCAGAAATGTGCATATAAAATGTGCATGTGCATCTAAAATGTGCATGTGCATCTAAAATGTGCATGTGCATCTAAAATGTGCATTTGCATCTAAAGTGTGCATGTGCATATAAAATGTGCATGTGCAAATAAGATGTGCATGTGCATATAAAATGTGCATGTGCATACAAAATGTGCATTTGCATATAAAATGGTGCTTGAAATATTGTTAAATATCTGAAATAGTCATCATTTCTTTCTGTGACAAAATTGCTATCACTGATGTGCAATTGATCATGTGAATCGTACATTTTATTGTATAAACTCCATAAACTGCTCTACTTCATAATGCAGTACAGCACAGCATCCTTACTTTTTTAGTTGCTTTTATGCCTTTATAACAATAACAAAACCCTCAATGACCAGTTACTATCAACTGATTCTCTAAACCTACCAAGTAACAGAATCAAATACATTAAAAAGGTTTAAAGAAAGGTTACCTTCTTCAGATGAAGCTTATCATCCGGATTAATTAGAACAACCTTGCCATCATCATAAAGTTGAATAAGTCTTTCAGTTTTCCAACCCTGTAACATAACATATACTGTTACTGATTGGTAGATAGATTTTTTCTGCTTCAGTGCCAGTGAGTAGAGAACGATGTCTAACTTGGTGGCTTACAGTTTAAAATCAGTTCACTAATAGCTTTGAAAGGGCCATTTCTTTCAAGAGCATAAAAGAGAAGCCTACAACAAACGAATATATGCTAGATTCGACTACTGATTAGGCAGTGCTAATTCCGACCAGCTCCTTCAAAACTGGGTATATGTGTTGTTCTTTCCTTTTTATACACTCTGACAATTTCTACTTAGAGAACTGTCTGATGACAATAGGCAGTTAGTACAAAATGGTTGAGATATTTCAAGACACTCTAATAAAAAGGTTGAATAATATGGATATGCTGACAAGATTCACCACTTGTAATACTTCATGTCATAATACTTCACAGCCTTATCCTGACATGAATCAGATCAACCTTTGCCAATGGTCGGCAAGCTCCTTTACATTATTGATTTCCTTAGATGATGTCTGAATATCAATACAGTGACTTAAAACTTTCTTTCAATAACACTGGGTATGGTGAAGTAAGGGTTAACACAGTGGAATTATTTTGTGTACCTGGCAATCAGAAAGCATCTGTTAATGACAAACTCCTAGTAGGGCTGACAGTAAAACTACCAAGAAAGCATGGCAATTTGAAGAGATGTTTAACTTGCAATGCTAGACCATAGGAATAAGCAAAGTCCTGGACATTTGACCAGCTCAAGGTTAATTGGATGCCACACCAGCACACTATTGATTACAGCACAAGGACTCCTCACATCTACTGACACTGACAGGTAAAACCTAGAAGAAATCCATTGTCAAAAGGAAAAGCAGGCATAATTGCAAAAGATCTACTCCAAAAATTGGCAATTGTGGAAATAAACCATTAAAACTGCACAGAATAGTGAATTCATTTTAGTACTTAAAAGCTATTTCGTCTCACACTCTGCCGAGTACTAAATATGTAAAAACAAAACTTAATAAATGAACTATTCTAGATTGAGTTGAGCTGGACCCTGACAACAATTATCCCACTCTGGACAGAAGATCTTATGAAATCAACACTGGTGAAGTGATGCACCGGAGCAACAGGATATACCTAAAAGTTACCAGCAAAAGTCAAAATACTGACAGCACACCACCAGAAAGCTGTCACCCTTTTGGTATTTTGACATTAAATAAACAGATCAAAACTTGGTACACTAGCACTCAACAATATTTCACTAACCTTAAACTTCAGTTTCTGCAATAAGCGCTGGTGGTACTTTGCATGTGCTATTTCATCATCTTCTTGTGCTTTGGTGTATACCATCCCACAGGTGGGGCAACTAACATGACCAAAATCTCGTTGTCCAACATCCTTAAAAGAATTAAATTGAGCAAAGAAGACTCAAAGGACTATCAATATTAAATCACTTTATTTTCATCTTACTTTAATACACAATTTTGAACCATACAATACACAGTATCTAATGTTACTGTAATGTTAGTTTATTGATAAATGCATTGTAAAGTAAATTACATGTGTTACTGTATTATTTTTTCTAGTGATTTTTTGTCAAAGTGCACAAAGCACAATCATGAGAATTAGACCCAGTAAGAATAACAAGCCAATATCAGTTTATTTTCATAATCAAAACATCATTCTTCTCAAAAGATCCGAAAGAATAAGTTTGAAGAACTGATCAAAACTGAGGTAAATAACTGCTTTGTTTAAACCGCCAATTTAAGTGAAACAATTGATTGAGAAAATGAAGTAACCTTGCAGGAAGTGGATGGTCACACTGTCACGATGAAAGGGAATCACTAACATGTGAGAATGTATATCCCCAACAATCTTGATGTGCATTTCATCATTTGATGTGCTACTTATGAATATGATGTGCAGTGTATCTCATAGTCACAATGTGTTTTGGCTGTTCTTTCTCTCTCCTGTTTACCACCTCAAAATGCCAAGTTTTCTTAGCTGGATTTTTCTCTCCTCTTTACACATAAAATGTCACTCCTGATTACTACTGTGGCACGAGCCACTTCCAAGCCAAACTGCATCAAGTTTGTTTATGTTCTTCCAATCAGAGAGTTCCACACTCCATAAAATTACATCTTTTACATGGCTCTTTAATATATTTTTTCAGGATATCTGCTTCTACTTCCGTTTCATGTCTCAGTGCCCTACACTATTGAAACTTGACAAATACTGCTACTCAGTTTCATTTCAAACTTTCTACTGCATCATATAAATGCCAACTCATCCTGTAACAGTCAATACAATATTTCCAAGAAATCACAGTCTAGGGTCTCCCACTAAAGCAGTAGTCCCCACTTCAATACAAAAGAAATTACCATACTTTTTTCTGATTTTTTTCAGGTTTAAAATGGTACCTCAAGAAGGTAAACATTTTCATTTGTTTTTGCCAGCTCTCCTTATTCACAATTTCTCCGGATTAAGTATGCCTAGCAAATAAAAATGACCCAATCTTAAAATATGCTGGCATTCTATATATAACATATAATTGATTTGTAATCAAGTTCCTGTTTTAAACAAGTGATATAAATGAAACTGATTTAAATCTTGATTAAATAAAAAATTTGAAGTGGCAATGAAACAAATATATTATGACTAAACTAAACAGATACCTTAGGGTCTACCTACCCTGGTGACTGAAACGTATTGTTATTTTCAGAGCTCATGATACCATTATTGTCAAAATAAATAGCTATAGCAACAAAAAAGGGGCACAAAACAAAGAGCTGAGATATAATGCATGTGTGTCGTGTTGTATATATTGAACTTTGATCTGAATGTTAATGCCTACTACTGTTGTGTAATCAGTGCTTTGTGATCAGGCCAACACATGTCATTCATGTCAGCTTGTATTAGCTAATATGGAAGCCATCAGTAGTGAATGTTGTGTAATACCTAAGTAATAAATTGAAACGTGAATTATGTCTGAGTCAGTAAGAACAAGATTGGGAACATAAGTCAACGTGTGCTCTATCATTGTACGGGACTTGCTGCCCTAGAACTTCTCAGCATTCTCCAGGATATAACACATCGCATACAAATACCTTTTTAAACTGTTAATTATTTAAAGATAAAAATATTTTAGTTAAGATGATTTAAACCAAGTGAACCCTGCTGCCTAGCATTTCATAAGTTTATATACATGAAAAATATACCACTATAATGTCCAATTGTATGATAAATCAAGCAATAGTGTTCTGTCCACATTTCTACACCCATACATAGAAATATGATCAATAAATGAATATGATTACAGTACTCACAATATATAGTTGCTCAAGTTTCTTGCCATTATCTGCAGCTCTAGGGGCTTTGTTTCTCATTGATCTTCTAGACTTTTGCTGATCTGAACATGAACTGTTTATAATAGGGAACATATATTGATTGTCATTATATTTAAAGTTATTTCATTCCTACCCATAAATGTATGTGAATTGCAAAGAAAACAAAAAGGTCATTTCATATCAAATCTACACTTGTTAGCAATGGATCTCTAATTTATTTCATTTTTGGCATAGATGCAGGTATCTGTGATACAAGTAACCTCTGCCAAGGCAGTCCACAGGTTTGAGCTCTAAAAATGTTGTCAGAATAGGGGGGAAACTGCTAGTGGATACCATTCAATATACTATATAGCAAGTGGAAAATAGGCTAAAGTATTGCCCTCTTGACAGATAAATATCAAAACTGGTAGCACAATACTTCTAAAGGCCAGGGAATCTAAAAGTAAGAGAAAAGTGTCTATTTGAGCAAGCAAGATTCTAGAGCTGCTGTGCTTCCAGAGCCCATAACAACAGATTTACATACATCTTCAGTGCTCTTTCACAGTTACGTCATCTGATCCACAAGGTGAATCGATTAAAACTAAAACAGGAGTTTTTGTGCCTGCCATGTCAGATCTTAGGAGGTTTAAAATATTGGTAAAATTTGGCAGGGTCTAAAGATGAAATTTGAAATTTTCCAATTTTGGAGGCTTCACAATTTAAAAGCTAAGCGGTTTGATGGCTGTTAAATATTTTCAAAATATACCTTTAAAAGTTTACATGACAAAAACATTGAGGCAAATGAACAATCTTAACATATAGATCATGGTCCTCAAAATTACACAAAGACAAAAACTCTATTTTCAACTACGGATAACTAAAGATAGGCTTATAAAAGATATGAAGTGTCATACATTTTCTGAAATTATATCTGCCAGAGAGTTCATGCATGTTGATGTTGGCCTTTGAAGGTGAAGTTGTCAAGATTTCTACACATTTAAAAATTGAACTTTTTGGAAAAATCCAGGGATTGGAGAAGTTGAGACCCAAAAATAAGATTATTTGAAACCTAACTTTTCTTAGAGACCATTGTCTGAACTTTTTGAAAAGCATACTGGCATAGGCAAATAGGCCTTGTAATGAAAAATGCTGCTGATCTTAATAAATTAGTAACTTGGGCATAAAATGTACTGTGAGTCCGGTCTTGATCTAAAGTAGATTTTAAATGCCCTTGATATCAATGCTGTTAAATCTATACAAATGACCATTACTAGCTTGAGGGTGGGCTGGTCCCCTTTTAGAACATTATCAAATGGGATTCAATATACATCATCACAATCCTGAAAAAAGCCCTGAGAAGATGGGCCTTTTAGGTGCAAGAAATTATCATATTTAAATTAAAGAATTTATCGTATTCAAATTTAAACATGGCAAAGTTGTTAGGTAAAATCTTCCAGTCAGGATGCAATAGTGGTAGGCAAAGAAAGTTGTTTATAACTGACATGGATAATTTAAGGATCAAAGGTGTTGAAATCTCAAAGATTTGGGCAAGGATTGCCAAACAGGATGTTCTAGTTAAATTTGTAACTATCATAAGAATAAGCTGATCAATGAATACTCGGGAGCAAACAAAATATAAAGATCCATTAGATAAACATAAACCAGCAGTTGTAACAAATCTACACACTTTAACACTAGAGTATCATAGATTGAAGTTATTTACCTCAATTCACTATGTGATGGGCTGGATTTCAATAAATCATCCAGAGAAGGAACAGCCTTCGCTGAATTCCTGTTGAATGCTTTACTACTTTCATGCTCAGTATATTTCTTCTCAAATGCTAATTTCCTATTGCTATGGCAGTTGGGAGATGTGGATTGTTTTATTGGGTTGAAGTAATTCAGCAAACTGGGGTTCTTCCTTTGCATTCCAATGTTTTTCAGTTTCCTTGGTTTTGGTGAATACTCTCTCCTTGGTAGTAATGTTTTCCTTGGTGCATCAAGGTCATAATGTTCATGTTCAATGTCCCTTATTAGATCATTGCTTTCTATGTCACAATCAATTGATTCTCCAAGGCTGTCCACAGAATCATCTGACACATTGCTGCTAGTCTGATATAAACATGCTAAAGGATCGTTCCTGCTACAGTTACTTTGATTTTCAATACTTAATGTATCTACAGAGCATGAAGATCGACCTGTTAGCCGTGAAACCTCCATGTTTCCAGCAATGTCTTCAGATGTGACAACAGATAAATGGGACTTACTGCTTCTTGTTGATTTGTCACTTTCTACATTGTGCATTAAATCCTTTGAATATTTAAAATCTTTTCTATCTATATTACAACTGCTTTCATCTAATTCAACTGACTCTAGTGGTGAATGTTCTGGGTTCAAATTTTGCCCAATATCAGCTTTACTTTCCAAAGAGCTACAACTATTGTTTACAGATATGTTTTCCTTTGTGATTTTGGACAAAGAATTATCTCCATCAAACCGTTTCTCACTATTTATATTAATTGTACTACCTACATTATTTACATCCTGTGGACTATCCCCTACAAAGTCTCTATTTACATCATTCAAAATTGGCGATGGGCTATCTACATAATGTAGCACATTAGAAACTACACTTTCCAAATTTTGAAACTTACTCGAGTTTAACAATAGTTTATCAGAGTCACCAGTGGGTGATGCACTACCTGAGTCATCTGAAAAAGAGCAGTTCAACTCCTTCTCAGACATAATATTACAACTCATACTATCCGGTATGGCACTTTCAGGCAAGTCCTTGTCAGAGTAGTTTCCAGTATCTTCACTTCTAGATGTCACACTACATTTTCCCCCTTCGGAAAGAATGCATTCCTTCTGAGAGACCACACTACTTAGTCTTTTCATATCAGGTTGCTGGTAGAATGGGTCATTCTCATCTTCAAAGCTGGAGTGCTTTGAGTTGTTGATTCCTGGTACAAGATGCCTTCGGCCATAAAACGTTTGCAGTGATACAGTATTAGAGGGTTTGTTTGGAACAACAGAAATATTTCCGTTGGTGCACATGTTTAAATTTTCATTATCCATGCAAAAATTGCTTTGCTTGTCTTGAGTTGTATGTAATACTTTT
The DNA here is from genome assembly GCA_010016065.2 of Carybdea cf. marsupialis auct. non (Linnaeus, 1758). NCBI lineage: Eukaryota > Metazoa > Cnidaria > Cubozoa > Carybdeida > Carybdeidae > Carybdea > Carybdea cf. marsupialis auct. non (Linnaeus, 1758). The sequence goes on from JAAAKL020016260.1 coordinate 8,838, forward strand.
CTACTAGGTGTTGTCTCAACATGTCCATTACTATACAGTCCAAAATCACCATACTTGCACCTCTTTATATCTTCATATTCTTGCAGATGGGACTGCTTCCTTTTCCTGTTTTCACTAGTATCGTTGAAAATCTTCATGGCCATTCTATACAGTCAAAAAGGAGATAAAATTGCCAATCAAAGTGAAAGTGAATATATGATCAGCTAAGTTTTTAGCACACACTTCCAAAATCAAAGTTAAATCAAACCCATATTTTTAATGGTTTTAAATGCTAATGGTGTAAAGAACTTACAAATAGCTCTAATTTTACAAGATTCTTAAAAATAATTTAAAGCACCTACAAATATGAAACTCAATGTGTTGATTATGTGAAAAATGCACGGTGATTTTCAACTTAAGTTACAGCTTAAAACAGACTTGTGTTATACCTAATCTTTATCTGAGCTCTGATTTCACACTTTCCCCAGCTTCTAATACATATTCCATGCAAAACAACAATGCAACAACACTACATCATAAAATGCTTTGTTGTTTGAATTAGGATGCTACACGAAACCATTCACGAATTTTAACTAACTGAACCCACAACTTCTGGCATGTGAGTCTGATTCCTTATCCAATAGACTGGGCAACTGAGAAGAAGTACTATTCCATATCTGTTACTGATCAAGAATTGAATCCACAAGGATATAAGTCTAAAGGTTTTGATGTTGAAGTCCTTTCAGAATCTGAAACAACTGATACTGGTATAAGTTCTGACTCAGATGATGATGAATGTGACCATCATTTATGAGGTCGAATATTCACAGACACAAGTGTGAAGCATACCGTACCAATTTTGACAGTGAAATTGACCTAGTAAAGGTATTGGATGTTTGTAATGAAAACATAACTTTCTCAATCAGATTTTTCCAGCTGAGTTGTGTGAACTCTTTGCAAATGAGACGGACAAATATGCATTCTATTGAGATTCAAAGCAGCTACACATGAGGAAACCAAGATGTATATCAAAATTGGAATATACATAAGTGTTGTTAATTTTTGTGAAGCATGTTGCCAAAACGATGATAGAAAAGGATCACTTCATCTTGCTTTCAGTGCTTGGAAGGGGGTCATCAAATTATTAACTGTTCAATAGTTATGCCCTCGATGTGGACGTACTGACGGATTATTTTTGTAAACAAACTTTATAAACATGAAGTTTACTGTGTTCCTGAACTTTTATTTTTAAAATGCTCTTTGATATTTCAAATGGATCACTAGCTATAAAAGACCTTTTATTATAAAGTATCTTCTTTCAGAATAAGCTATATTTTGTTGAACATCAAGGAGTACACAAACTTCCTTTGTCTTGACCATTCATGGCATTTTGCACTAAAATCATAAAGATGCAAATGAGTTAACAAGTCAGCAAGTCATTCATATAAACTCTCAATCCATGTGGGAACATCTGAACAACTTGAGGTAAATACCATGGGATTTCTCTCTTTTAGCTCACATTTGAAGGGTGAGGTCGTCTTTTACTTCTGAAATTATCAAAAGTCTGAGCACCAGCTCACAGCAATCAGCCCCTATATTATTGCAGAAAGCTTATACTGTCTCCATTACACTACCTTTGAAGAAATGTCTTTTCTTTTCCATATTTCTTGAAAATCAATTGAAATGCTCTTGCACTTAACAGTAGTATTACCATTTTTGTAATGGACGTTTACTGAAACATATAATTACATACTGTTGTATTATTGACTGAATAGCCATATTCAGCATCTCAAGTGTGAGTCAGATGATTGGGGCTAATTGTACACACTTGTGTGAGGTCTGGAACACCCCTCCAGACAGTTATATATTGTAATATCAAAATGATGCGTGTGTAGCTTCTGTATCTCTCAAGATTTGACTTAATCATTTAGATGTATATTTAACGAAACATAAAGATAAAACATGGTGTCAGAATAGTAACCTTCTGGCCTACAGTGTTATATCTTTTCGTTTGTGTAATCCAGTGGATTTTTCGGCTGCAGCTCAGAGGATAGTACCATCATGTCAACAACGCCTCCCGTCGCCAGCAGTAGCAGTGCTACTCAAGCTATTCAGTACGTTCAGTCAAACGATCTTATAGGTATCACGCCACCAGTTTTTCACTGGGATAGCGTGGATCTCCCGCAAGAGTTCCGTTCTTTTCGCCGATATTGCAAACTGCTGTTATCGACCACAACGTACTCGTGTCGACCAAGCAAAGAAATTGTCAGTTACATTTTACTATGGATGGGT
>JAAAKL020016262.1:0-11107 GCA_010016065.2 Carybdea cf. marsupialis auct. non (Linnaeus, 1758)
TCAACGTAAAAGAGCACATCAGTAACCTCTTGACGCCTTCTCTGATTAATTTAGGAGCATTCTGAAGTTGCGTGGATTCAGTTGTTGTTTATTCAACTGTGTCTGGTGAATTTAATTCAACAATTAACCATTATACATAGGGAAAATATTAACTTCCGTATGAAAGTGACCGCTGACCGCGTTAGAGAGGTGACTGTTCTATAAAGGTAAATCACTATGTAAATTGTAACGGCTGGTTAATTGATGACCGCTATGGACAGGTGACCGTTTTATAAAGGTGAATTACTATGTAAATTGTAACTGCTGGTTATTTGATGACCGCTATGGACAGGTGACCGTTCTATAAAGGTAAATTACTATGTAAATTGTAACTGCTGGTTATTTGAAGACTGCTATGGACAGGTGACCGTTCTATAAAGGTAAATTACTATGTAAATTGTAACGGCTGGTTAATTGATGACCGCTATGGATAAGTGGCCGTTCCATAGTGGTGGCAGCTAAGGCAGATTACACTGTATAAGGATTCTCCGCAAGAAGCTTGAAATGTTTGCTTCTGGTTTGCAAAATAGACAAAATCGGAAATCATCCCTGGCTGCTTCGTGGAACATGCCCTAAAAATGCTCAGACATTATTACAAGCCCAACAAAGATGGCCTTGCGCGCCACTGTTTTATGGCCGACGGTATTCAAATAATGGCTTTTGAGAGGTATTTAGATGATTGTCAACATGTGGCATTGCTGCGACTTCATTGCCTCCAATACCAATTACTTTCCTATGCTGTTACACAAATTAGAAATCTTGGCACCGTTCAGTTCGTTTTAATTTATTTAGTTGCACTGGCAGTGGGATAGTATGGAAATGATGGCTGACAGTGAAGACAGTTAAAGTTGCTGAGGATAGGCGACAGGCAGAGTGCGTTGAAGTGAGTTTAGTAAGGAGTATAATAGGCAAGCCAGGAAGGGAGAAACATGCAAATAGATAGAAATATGTCAACTTTACTGCAGAATAGATTTTTACTATTTCAGAGAGATTGCAAATGAGTTGTGTTTGTCTTGACGCATCTCGGCTCCCTGTTTTTTTTGACTAATAGTAGGATTTTCATTAATAGTAGAAATATTAACGCGTCTGAATCATGGGATTGTACTTCATTATAGTTTCTCCATTATCATTGCATTTAATAGTTAAATTGTTATTTTGACTCCAGATTGTTTAAAAAAGTACTGATCCTAGTGTGTAATTTTGAACTCTCTAAAACCTAATGCTTGACTTGTACAGTAATCTATTAAGATTAAGGATTAAGAAAAGATTGGCTGAGAATTGTTCAAGGTTTTCAAATGTTAAGATAATGCGGACAACAGCTACAGTGATTAAAATCTTAGTTAATTAGGAAAGGATGATCATCCATCGAAAACAGAAGTATGGGATGTTCACTGCAAAATATCAAGTACAGCGAGTCACAGAACGCTACAATATCCCCAACGAATTATGGAGCGCTACGCAACAGGAAAATGACACGATATTATGGAAGTTGCGAAATTTGGGGAACTATAGGATGGTCCACTGACGTAAAGGAACGCCCCACCAACAAAATTTAACCCTTATAGTATGTGCCATTAAAGTTTTATTGAGTATCATCGCAAAGAGAAGTCAGTATAAATATTAGTCAGTGACTTTAGAAGAACAAGCGGGCCTTGTAATGGGTAGGAACTGGAGAACATGTACGAAGCGTCAAACCTGCAAGAATCACAACATGGCTCAATGCATGCGTTTTATTACTTATTCAAAGGTATTTGACTGTGTCAGTCACCAGATGCAGTGGATAACCATATGTGGCATTTGCTATCCACCACATATAATGCAGCTCATTGTTAACCTTACCTCGAAGCAGGAAGGAGCAATGAGGACATATAGTGGTGAGGACATATAGTGGTTTAAAATGCAATGACGTGTACCGCAACATTGTGTCATTTTCAATCGCCTATTACATCTATATGCTGAGGATATAATGCAGGAGGCTCTTTACAACTTTGCAGATGACACTACTCTCCCATGGTTAAGTAAGGAGGAGCTACTTTCTCTCACCAAGAGGATAAAAGAAAGAAGAGAACTTGGTACGGAATACCAGGAAAAGAAAGTTAACAGTTGTGGATAGATAGGCTAGATAGTAAAAAGACCGATGAAGTTGAATTTTGTTGTAATTTGACTCTATTATTGATACATATGGAATTAATGAGCAGGAAGTAAGTAGGTATCTTTTAATGACGAAGTCAGATCGGTCATTCCGTCGCGATAGAATTCACGTATGGAGAAGCAGGCAGTCAATTAGAGGTCTTATAGTAAAAGATTATTAATTGATATACCCTATATTTTTATAACTGGAATTTCTCGAGGAGCTATTTGAAATTATAACTGACGAGTGTTTGAAATTAAAGCTTCTGCCGCCCAGCTAATATATTTCCCAATCTTTTTCCTCTTTTCATGTAAATGATTTTTGTTTTGGTGAAGTCAAGCCTTGTCAACGCCATGTGTCAAATCACCTTCCGTTTCAAATATTATTTGCTGACAGGCGGCGTCCGTTTTCACACTAGTCAGCTATGGAGGAACAGTATTTTTCAATGCTTTGGTGACATCATCACATTGATCACTTGGCTAAGACTGCCATTTATCTTCCAAAGAAAGTCAGATCTGTTACGGCAACCTAAGGTGGAGAGACTCCCCATTCCAGCATGTTGTGCTAATCTGCTCGTCTGAGTAGGGTTAATACCGCAAAGTATTATACAATTCATATCTACCATTCCTATTTATAGATGTTCTTATCTGGATAATGAATATTCTTAACCTGAAATGATATAACAAAGTAAATTATATAATTTTTCGACTTTCAGACGCGGTGCGGTTTGTATCGGAGCCGCCAAACAAAGTCTACGGACTCGAGAATTACGGAGTATGGCTGCAGTGGCAATTTGACACGTTGGGTATTCCTTTACATTCCTATACGTGTTTTCACACAAATGAGAGTGCCAAATCTAAGATAGTATCAATGAAGAACAAACGTCTCATTGCATCGAAAAAGTACCAGAAGAGATTAAAGATTTACCAATCAAATGATACATTTTGTATTTGGGGATTGAGGTATTCTGATTCTGGGGGATATTATTGTGAATTGGAATACAAGACGCCCTCTTTTTTCGGAAAATCACTGCCAGTTGTAATAAAGTCGGGAGTGACTACAGTAACAGTTGAAGGTAAGTGACATTTACGTTTCTTATCCGCATTTTTTCAAGACATTCCAGGTAAGTTGCATGTAACTTGTAGTAGATGAATTTGGAATCGGCTGTACCCAATGCATAGTGCAATTCACAATTTTCGTAGCTGGTCTTGGTTAGATTCATTGGCATCTCTACGAGTTGGTAGTAAACACTCTCCCTTACTGTAGGCGCATAGCATATTGAAGGACATATATTACCTGTTCCCTTTCCCCTTTCTTCCTTCCCCCTTTCCTTCTTTTGATATAACTACTATGCATGGGATCACAAACGGATATTATGAATGCTCAATTACGGACCTTGTATCCATTCCAAGAGATTAAGGTAAGTTAGGTCGTACTGTCAGTAACACCCGATACGTAATATAAACCCCCATTTTTATAGTGAGACCGAGGTTACAGCCCCTATTATCCTCACAATATAGCGATGTGAGCAAACACTAACCCCCTTACTACACACATCTCATTTTACAAGGAAACACTTAACGTTAGCCCCAGGGGCGGTTTTCCGACGTGTGGGGCCCTGGTCACTTTCCAACGCGGGGCTTTATTAAAGAAAAGTATTAATTGTCAATATTTCTTCACCCCATGTAGCTCACATACTATGGGGCTTTCACAGTGTATTATGATATATTGGGTTCTGGTTATATTTGTGTGGTTAGTTGTGATTCCTCGTCCTTCCTCAAAGTACTCAAAAAGCTTTTCGAAAGAAGAGAATTCGACGTAAAAAAGTTTCTTAGGTGAAAGCGCTGGGCCCTTGGCTACCGCTCTGTCCCTCATACCCTAGAACCGCCAGTGCTTACCCCTTTCCCCCGTGCTTCATTTATATATAGCTACTACATCGGGGACTGGATAACGTCGATTCTCAATTAATAAATTTGTTAAGTTTATTATTTTGCCGCCGATTTTATTAGGTGCATAAGCTCAATCATCCAACTCAAGGTGTCAGATAAGTAACGATAGTCATTGAGATTGCGTCCTTTCAAGGTAATTAACCCAATCCTGCCTAGCGTACAATAAATAACACGCTTATCAGAGTTTACGATTTCACGACGCAGGCACTAAGACGACGAGGCCGCGCTATTACCAGACTTTCTTAAGTCGTACACCGAAATATCATTACGATATGAGGTAGCGACGATGACGATGTAAACAATAAGCAATATGGTAGCCGCCTAAACGCGGGACACCATAGCCCTTTCTTATATGACAATTCTAAATTCTATAAATACTTACTGTCCCCTGGGTTTCTCAAAAATCATACTCTGGCGACCACTATTCCTCATTTCGAAGAGTAAATATGCTGTGTTAAGTGGGCCTACACTACGACGTAGATAAGCATTGATCTGCGTCGTAGTAGATTTCTACTACGAAAGCCATTCCCACAATGAGCATGCACATATTAGAGCCAACTCTTCTCTAGGTCCTCGTGGTCCCTGCGTCGTGAAATCGTAAACTCTCTAATATAGCTGATAAGCGTGCTATTTATTGAATGCTAAGCACGATTGGGTTAATGCAGAGATACTTGAACACGCGTTTGGTGTTAAATTCTACTCGTTATTTTATGAAATAGATCAGATTAGAAAGGGCATGAAAGAAATACATCATATGGTATCACCAGTACTCTAACTGTTTACCAAAGGATTCGTAGCGTCTCCTGGAGCAGGTGAGATAGGCGGCCCACAATGATAGCATTCTTTATTTCTCCAGTCGCCATATTAACTACGGTAGACATCAACTTTTGTATCTCAGCAATGCTGACGACCAACGTTGCTTACCCATGTGAATTTATCGTGGGAGGACTGTTATCTTGCCCATCAATCTGTCAAAAGCCCATTTAAAGATGCAAAATATCATCTAGAAGGGAAGATGATAGGTTTGCAAAATCATTGGAGATTTTCGAGGTTTGAGTTCGTACCCCAACCAGTTATAGTAGTATTAGGAATACAAGAGGTATCAAATGGCTGTAGGAAATAGTGTTTAGCATTAACAAACACTGCAGTTCACGAGAGCTTCACAACATCTGGTCAAGGCGAAGCACGCACTCAGACTTCATGCGGTCCAACAAAGCAGTATATTTAAACTAAGATCGTATTGTCACACTACATCAAATAATTTTTTTACAATTCTTGAAAAGATCAAAATTGCTGTTTCAGAACTTATACATTGATCTATCTTTTCTTCCTACTCAGCTAGACCACAGATTATGAAACTCATAATCTATGATTAGACGATGCTTCATTTTAATGCGTCATTATCATGTTTGGCTGAGAGTAAGATCAATGCTCGGCACTAAACAAGCAGATCAGTCTATAATGAATACGCTCCCCTCTACAACACCGGTTCTTAGCAGGTGTCGTCCAAGAATCTCCCCGGAGTGAGGGCCCGAGGGGTACGCAAAGGATTCAAGGGGCAATGTAACATCTCTTCTTGTATACAAAGTTCCGCTCTACTTCTAAACCGATTCTTAGAATTGGATGCACGTAACCCAAGAGTTACCGATGGGCGAGGGTCCGTGGGATACCCAAAGGGCTCAAAGGGCAATGTAACATCTCTTCTTGTATACAAAGTTCCGCTCTACTTCTACACCGATTCTTAGAATTTGATGCACGTAACCCAAGAGTTACCCCTGGGTGAGGGTTCTTGGGATACCCAAAGGATTCAAAGGGCAATGTAACGTCTATTGTTGTATGCAATATTTTACTCTGCTACTATACCGATTCTAAGCATTTGATGCGTGTAACCCAAGAGATATCCCTGGGCAGATCTCAGGGATACGTTTAAGATTCAGGGGGATATAGCATGTGTTCTTGTATGCACGGGGGTTACACTTCAAGTTGGTTCTGCAATAGGCACATAAGCAGTGCCTAAAGACCAAGAGCAACTAGGAGGAATTATGATCTTCCCTGAAATTCTGATCACAAATACAACGCTAATTTCTCTTCGTTTTGGGGATACGGTTAAATTTATTAACCACTGGTACACAAAAGAAAGACCTTTCTAGAACCTCTGCATGAATATAGTTAGTCGAGGATAATAGACCACAAGAAGCTAGTAAAATATTTTCCTGTTTGTGTCACTAATTTGACTCCACCAATTGAAGAAATAATTGTAAAGCACTATGTTGTTTGTTACTTCTTTAACTCTAATCAGGCTAAGGGCTAGCAGACCTTTCGCTTTCTATATTTCCTGAAATCTCATTTATGACAACCTGTTTCAAAACTTTAAGACTTTACCTTATATATAGTCAGGAGTATGTTCCAATATTTTTCATAACGTTGCTGGAATGGCGTTATAAATTCCACCACGAAGGATCACCCGCAAACAACACGGACATAAACGTTTGAAATGAGCTAATTTTTTTCAACAACTCATTAAAGTAGCATGCATAATAGCTCATTGCTCTCTAGTATTTTAATTCTAAGATCTTTGGAAGTCAACGGTGTTTTAATACTGTAGTGTTGAACGGTGTCAAGGTACTTGTAATCTTACGGCTGTTCCTAACTCCATTGGCTCCATTTTGAAAATTGAATGATTTTTTATAGCTTATAGATGATATAATGATCTTGCAGGTTTTTCATACTTAAGTGAGAAGTATTCATCTTAAGTATGATACAGCCGCGGTCCTGTTAGCTCCCATCTCTCAGTCATGAGAAGCTCAGAAAACGTAGCCAGGTTGGGGTTAAGTACCAGCAAGAGGCTATTTGTAAAATGATAAAACTGTTTTCATTCCTCTAGGACCACCAAAGTATTGTGATACCATGCCACCTTCATCGATCAACGGGACACTTGGCACTTTCAAGAGCATCAACGTTACTTTCTGTGGTTTTCCACACGCCAGACTGCAATACAGATGGTTACCATCAGACGCAGTAAAAGATAAGAAGTCGCATCCTGTCAAAAAAGATCCATACAAACAAGTTGCAGTTATAAAAATAAAATCTCTTGGCAAGAAGATGTGTGGAAAAACTATGGTCATTCATGGGAAGAATAAAAGGGGAGAAACTAGGCAACGATTTATTCGTTTCAATGTACAGTTTGTTCCTGTGGTACCTCCAAATGCTTCAGCCGTACTCAACCCTGAGAAACAATGTGTACATTGTTTGTGGGAGGATCAAGAGCGAGGTCTTTGTGAGATCAAATACCTAGTTAATTTCATGGATAAAAACAGGACGATTTTAGATACCGAAACACCAAACGGACTGAAGACTTTCTCCTGTAAAGCAGGCATAAAATTTGTACAGGTAATTGCTTCAACTCCAACGGGTCATAAAAGTGTAATCGTCAACGTGACGGAGACAGAAGCAAGCATAAAACCAGGTACAAAATCAGTTTCATGTTTTCCTCGTAATTTGTTCGCAACAGCAATATCATGTAGGTATGTTAATGGAAACAATTATATCATAAAACCAGGTGCAAAGTCAGTTTGATATTTTCCTCGTAATGTATTTTTAACAGCAATATCGTGTAGGTATGTTAATGGAAACAATAATATCATAAAACCAGGTACAAAATCAGTTTGATATTTTCCTCGTAATTTATTCTTAACAGCAATATCGTATAGTTATGTTAATCGAAACAATAACATCCTAAGTGTCTCCCTTCATGCGGTATGGAATTATGGTTTAACATTTCTATGCTGAAACTAGAAATAATTATGCTTCTCAGGACAGAGCTCACAGCAATGGCTCAACAACTGACCCACCTGCTCTCCCTCTCTCTGTCACTAACCTACGACGCCATGTACGGAACTCAGTTGGCTGGAGTCAGTTTAACTGAAAGAGGAAGTTAAATAACTTAGAAACTTCTAGCATATTTGGAAGGGTCTATAAAAGCAGTAACATCATAAATGTGCCACTACAGACGGTACGGGGAGACAAGGATGGTTGCCTCTCGATTTCCATCGTATCACAGTTTTTCATCGTAGCAAGTTTTAACTCGAATGCCCGGTCCTCGCCATTGTATAAATAAACCTACTTCGAAATCTTGATAAGTATGATTCTGTAGCTCATAATTTGTTTAAAAATTGGGCACTGTATTCACTTTTCCTTAACTAGGGGCTCTAGGATTGATTTATAAAATAATAGGGAAGAGATGTCCAGATACTGTATTAAGAAAAAGTAAGGAAAGCATTTTCTGCTATGTAACTGTCTGCAGTTATCTTTTAAACTGTGTGCAAATAAAACTCTTGTTTTAAGTTTTTAGTAACACTTCTTACATACTGATGGCCAAAGACTGCCCAAAATGCTTCTTCTTCCTCACTACCATTTGCTCACGTTTTCAAAATTATATCGGACTTTATCGTGCCGGCCAGAATTTTGATAGTGGCAACCATTCTTTACTTCATGCCATATTTAATGGATACAGCAGTAGAAGCTCTTATTGAAAAATCAGACCGGAAATTAGTTCAACTGGTTAAATAGGCACGATGCGAATGCCTAACAGGAAAGGGAAATGTTCCAAAAAGCTTACTCGTTGTGGTGCTCTTTGGTATATTGATTATTGCTACCTTTGTCAACACTGCAGCATGACCTGTTTCGGACAATAAATGAAAAAATGAAAGAATCAGGGATGTTTTTCAGTTCAGCCACATGTTTTAGACTTTGGCACGTTTGCACAAGGCAGAATTTTCCACGTTGGTGATCGATTGTAAAAAGAGACGAGTGCTAAGACATTGCACAGGTATAACGTGCCACCGCCCTAACGATCTTTTATTAGAGGATGGATCTTTTTCGTGTTCGTACCTATGCTTTATTTGCTCCTTGTTTTGTGTCAAAATCAATTGATGTTAAATATTTGCATCTAGTACGTGGCAAACTGGCACTCTTGTACGTCCGCAGGGTGAGAGAGGGAAGATGATGGGGTGGTTGAAGAGTGTACACTATGGCAGATAACTTTGTACTTAATGTCATTGTATGTGTTTATGGTATGAACTTCTAGCATCTTTCCATATCACTGGAAATGCACCTCCCCCTTTCTAATCTATGAGTCACTATGAGTATCCAAAAATCCTGACAAATTAGTACACTGAAGCGATGGTGTCAAAAGAAATTGTTTTCGACTTAAACCACGGTGGTAAGCCAGTCATCGAATGCAATTAAACAGAATATCTCGTTTAAGAGGCATTCCAAGCACGACTAACAACAGTTCTTGAGATACAGGATTGATTTTGCTGATTTTGATAAACTTGTGAACCCGGTTCAGTTGAGGCGTCACCGTCGTCTTTTCCAAAGTGGGCATGTTTTCAGTAGCTAGTAGATCAATCCTGCCTATATTCAGACTTAGGTGGCAAATATTTAGAGAATCATCCACTCTTAGATTCAATAGACCACCACCCATTCACCCGACGTCCTGGTATGGTCATAATAATATATGATTGAATATCTATATGATTAAGTGGTGCATTGAACCTCAAAAACGATTTTCCCGATCCAATCGTCCACAGTAAGTTATTATTTTTTATTTGTGTGTGTGTGTTGACGTGTTGAATGAATTGTTATCTGATGTTTTTATTTATATTTTGTTTTCAGAAGATGCCGATAGAGTATCCATGGTGGCACAAGTTTAAAAATGACGTCCTTGATGACGTCTACTTGGTGTTTGTCGATCCCTAAAAAAACAGTATATGAGGGGGGAAATGACGAAGTCTCGAATCAATAAAAAATTTCACCCTTGAGTTTAATTTATTTCATTGTTGGCATAAATTTGTATAGAAAAGACCACCATGACTTAAGGGTAGGGTTAATAATTACTGGGGTTGAGGTGGCATTGACAGCACCTAACAATGCCCAGTATTGTTTTTACTTGAGAATAAGTTGATTAGAGTTTGAAACAACTCACGTAAACTACTTTTATTTTTGATATCTTACCTCCAACAGGCAAAAAGGGAAAACAAAGTACAGACGCTCTTCTGCTGTACGTAGGACTAAGCATAGGAGGCTTTGTTGCCCTTATATCCATCATTGTTGGTGTCATATGCTGGAAAAGGTACAGTTATTTATTTTTGTAGGTAATCTCATGAGAATGGGTAAAGACATTGACTTGAGCTAATTTGCCCCTTGGCGATAGTAAAGCTACAACGTTGGCCATTTTCCTTGCGAAGTATCCGTGTCTCCTGCAGCTCCCATCTGCTAATTTTGAAAACATCGATTTCGGAGAGCAACATACAAGACCCCTTAAAACAATGGGGAAAAATGGCAGATATCACGTAAAGCTTTGGTGAAAGTGTCTGTTATGCCGGCACTGTCTTGTACGATTTTTTTAGGTCTTAGTCAATTTTCTATGAATTATCAAGAATTTCGTCCAGGGTTATAGGTGTTATTCATTATCCATGAGAAAGACCACCAAAAGTTTCTGTGTGGCTTAGTGAAGGGGAGATGAGGTAATTAGTCCCTGTCTGATGTAACTTTCTGATAAAATGTGCTCATAGGAGAATCTCAAACCAACATGGACAAAAGTGGCGATCTGCGGGGGCGGTTAGAGTCTGGATAAACAAATTGTATGGATGGAAATGCTATTTACTGGCTAAATTTTTTTATTCAGTTGTACATCAGTACCAACTCTGGGAACTCTTCGGTATCCATAACATTCTTTGATTCATTCTTTGATCCATTGTACCTGCTTTCATGGAACTAAATACTATGGTAATATTCTCTTTTCACTTTTGACCCCTACCAGTTCGGGCTGCGTTCCAAAGTGTTTACACGAGATCAGATCCGTACTTGTCCACTTTCAAAAGAGTTCTCAAACTGATACGGTATCAGACTCAAGGAAGAACGGGTCCATCAGGTTCCGTGTAACTACAAGGCCGATCCGTACCAGTTGTGGTAGGGATCCATGTTG